>CAKALG010045954.1:0-38670 GCA_916700815.1 Helicolenus hilgendorfi
TAAAATAACAGATTTAATCATTCTGGGGAACTGCCAGTTGAAGTAGAGGAAGAATGAGGGCTGGTTCGGGGGGTAAATGTTGTCCTTGGTATATTTTTGGAGAACAAAAGTGACGTTAGGGCTTTTCTTTGGCCGATAGAGGTTGCTGTTGGGCAGCGATAGAATGGCCTTCCCCTTTTCCTGCCCTCCTCTTCTTCCTCAGTTCTCTTATTTCTTTAAAAGAATCCAATTAGCACTTTGAGCCGTTTTTCTTACATTGCACCCCGTCGGATCAAGGAAGCTCAAACATCAGGAATGGACTGGCTTTTTGACAGAGACGTGTCGTTGTTTGGGCGTATTCTGACGGGGTTTCTGGGTTGAACATATTCTGGGTGTATGATGTGGATACCCTTTGTTAGGGTAGCATGGTTTATATGGGGATGGTGGGCGGCGTTGGGAGGGAGGGTTGATATGTGAAAGTGGGATTTTTCATTAACATTTTCTCTTTCTCCATACTTTTAGGGAGGGTTTAGATTGGGAGGGAGGGAAGGGCTTTTAAAATACAGTAACATTTAATCGGGATAATGTAAATGTAATTCAAACCTCTAGTTTTAGTTTTGACTTGTTACCCAACGTAGAAGCTTTGCTTTCTTATTGAATTTGATGACAAATGTGTTAGTGATCAAGTATTTCTTCAGCTGTTTTGGTGTGTTCCCACCAAGAGCGAAGCAAACGTTTCGCGCGGCGCAATAACATACAAAGTCAATGCAAAGAGGCGAAAAGATGCAAATTCGTGCCGGAAGACACGAATGACGCGACACGAACGCAAAATTACAAATTTTCAAAATTCGAAAATTGTGTCGCGAAAGCCTATCAGCATTGAGATTCTCCTGCTGACGTCACTAACGTCTTGACATTGTTGAATCAGAAATGGAGGGAAAAAATATTGTAGCTGTCTGTGGCCACCCGGAGCTACGATAGTACATAGTATCTGTTCAGACACCAGATGAAACTCACTCTATAAATGTATGTGTATAAACACCAGACTGTCTATGGTATAAACAACATCGTGGCTGCCGTATTTATACCTGGATGACGTTATGTTGAGTTCTGATGGAACAGCTGCATAGCCTCGCACTGATCGATCTCAACTCCATTCAGAAAACAAGCATTTTAAAAGTTGTCTGATTGTCGTATTGCGGACTGACTTGACAAAGCATGAATTCAGACTTTTTACAAATTGGCACCATTATGTAGTTATTTGGGCATCCTTTGATCCATTTATAACAACGTTGCGACCGTATTTATGCCTAGATGGCGTTATGTTCAGTGTTGACGGAGCAGCTACAATGTTAGCCTGCATTGCCTGGCACTGATCGATCCAAACTCCACTCAGAAAAGAAGCAATTTAAAAGGTATTTGCTTGTCGTCTTGCGGACTTACCTGAAAAAGCATGTTTTCAAACATGCACTGTATGTAAATGTATCTTGATGTTTTGAACCCACACACAACAGCGTTGGTTTTCTGACATATTTGGGACTTTCACAACATGAACAAAGCAGCAACAGTGGTTATTTATTCCACGGTTGATGGTGTAAAGAAAAGTGTTTGTAATCTATGAAGACAAGCCCCCTTGTCCTCTCCGGTGCGTCTAGAGCGAGTACCGGCAATGAACACAAATGATCCCGGCGGTCCAACTCACACGAGTAAAGCGAGGTGAAAATTCGTTTCGCTCTTGGTCTGAACACAGCATTAATGAGAGGCAGTCATATGCATTATGAGCAAAAAAAAGTGGCTGACCAAAACAATTTTATGCGTTTAGATATTTCACGTGTGCTGGCAGTACCAAGCATATTCGTCCCCTTAGTAATTGGGTGCCTATTCCTGAGACATGCAGGTATTGCAAGATATTGTCTAGTAAATGTTAAATGTAATTTCTTGCTGATTTTTTAAATGTATTTATGCTGTACGATTTTTTTGTAAAGACAACAATAAGTTACGCTGTCTTCCATTAGCTCCAACTGGCCTTGAGTGCTGGAGATGATATCACTTTGCTGAATGAATCCCTTTACGCCCCAATGGCCTGTTGTTTTAAGCAATCATTAATCATGGCAGAGTGAATGCAATGCTGTAATATCTTAAATAATACGTTGCCATGCTGAACGGTAGAGGCGGTGACAAGAATCTGCCTCGCATATACCTCATATCACAGTAAACCAGGGACAACGGAGTGAAGGATTGATGTATGTAGCAGAGATGCTGTTGTATGTATAAAAAAAAATGTCATGTTTCTGTGTGACTAGTTTTGTGTACATGACATTTACGTGACCCACTAAGACGTCGTTGCTTCAGGGTTTCTGTAAATGTCTCATGCCAACCAGTGTTCAGTCTCTTCAGTTCGACCTCCTCCACGTCTGATTTGCCATATTGTTTCAATATGCTTGTTGTTTACAAAAAATGTACAAAACACTACATAACTTACTTAACTGAATTCTGACCCCTGTATAAATTTTATTTTACTATATTTCTTTCCCTTTTTTTTTATCACCGCCAAATTTTTGTAGCTGATGATATCTTCCATTTTTATGTTCTTCCAGCTTCTTGTGACGTGTTTCACAAGACTGTACTTGTCCAATGAATTTAAAACTGATTAGGGAGAAAACAATAAAAACAAAATACTGTTATCAAGAGCTGTTACTGTCTTCCTTTATGAGGGAGGTGGCGTTAAACATGTTGATGCATTAGTCAAATGCAGTATGTTTACACCAAGGTTAGTGTTGAATTTTCAATTAGTTTATTTTGTTTTAGTTTTGACTTTTTAGTTTTAGTTTGTTTTCAGAGTGTTTGTTAGTTGTAGTTTCGATTTTCAAAAAGGTTTTGATTTTTATATAATTAGTTTTAAAGTATGCATTTTTAGTTTGTTTTTGTTAACGCCAGGTATAATGTCTCAGAAGTATGTAACTACATATACAAAATACATGCTTGGAGAACTGTATAGGAATTGCAGTAATGTTTAAGTTTTATCTTCGCGCTACTTTAGTGATGATGATGAATTTAATTTATATAGCACACTTTAAAATACAGCGAAATCTCAAGGTTCTTCACACAAAGGGTAAAAGAATCGCAATACATGCAATTAAAAGCATCAAAATAGGATGAACAAAATTATAATCAAAATATTTCCTGACACAAGTTAAAAGTAACTAAAATTACTATACCTAATAAAGGAATATCTTATAAAATTATAGTAATTAGAAAAACCTTAAGGGAAAGCTAAGAGGAATGTGAGTTTTACGATTAGATTTAGAAACAGTGAGTCTGAGGCCCTAATTTTTCCTGGGATGACAATTTTGTCTGCTGTGAAGCAAATGCCTCATAGCGTGTATCTCCTGGAAAGTCAAGCCTGTTCAATTTCTGTGGTTCAATGTCACGAGAGTTGACAAAAATTCATGCTGTCTCCTTTTTTTGGGTTGTGATTTATAAAAAATATATCTGAAAGTAATTTCTGTTCATTTTTATTTTATTTTTATCAGGGGGTTTTTAACGAGGCAATAGTATTTCAGTTTAGTTTTTCTCAAAGGATATAGTTTTCAGTTTCAGTTTACTAATATTTTTCATTGCTTATTTTCATTTTAGTTTCAGTTTTCGTTTACTGTAATAGCCGTGGTTTACACTGAATTTAAATGCGTCATTTTCTGTTAATGACTGCAGGTGATTTCCATTCATCGCCATAGTGGGCAGTCTATATTTATACTGTATACTCTGCATATTAGTGTTTGGTAGCACACAAGAGGCTTACTGAAGCTTAATGTAGCTGTATATATTTCCACCACTGGGTGGCGATAGTGTTCTTCTAGAAGTTTGCTTCTAACACCTAATGCAGTTTGAATATGCTTTCGTGCTTATCTAGTAAGTATGACTCCCTTTTACTGGTTGTTTGGCTTCAACTCTACATTGTATTGATCAGGAGAACATGGGCTTTAACTTCATCTCAGTTTGAATTCATAAGAAGTTTCTAGTTTCTAATGCATGCCTGATTTACAAATACAGTACCTTGCAAAAGTTTTGGATACTATTTTTATAACCCAACTGTGGTCCAGAACTCTGTCCCTGATCTGTGTGGAGAGCCCTTGGTCTTCACAGTACTGCTTGTTTAGAGGTGTTGCAGACTGGGGCCTTTCAGAACAGGTGTATATATACTAAGATTGCACACAGTTGGACTTTATTTAAAGGAACCGTGTGTCACAATTAGGGGGAAGTGGACTATAACATTAATAAGTATGTTTTCTTTAGTGTATAATCACCTGATAAGTGTTTTCGTTACCTTAGAATGAGCCGTTTATATCTACATAGGGAGCGGGTCCTCTTCACGGAGTCCACCATGTTGCACCGCCATGTTTCTACAGTAGCCCAGAACGGACAAACCAAACTAACATTTCTTGCTTGGGCCAGAGTCGATAATGTTACTCGCTCCCGTTGCCGCTACTCTCTCTCTTGCTTCACCACTCACATCCCACGTACACACACACTCTACACACTGGTTCTGCTCTAAATGGCTCTAGAGAGGGACATTCATGTTTTGGCGTCGGCCACCATAGCTCTCCAACACGCTTGGCACACGGGAGAGGCTTCAGTTGGTTCCTCACCTCACTGCTACATACTGCCAGTTCCTACACACTGGACCTTTAACTAGTTATGTGACTTCTGAAGGTAACTGGTAGCAGCAGATCTTATTTACGCACCACTTTTCAATTTTTACTTTTTAGAATTTTTTTAAACTTTTTTTTTTTTAATGTCACTTCACCAATTTGTGTAGATCCATGACATAAAATCCATTTAAATTCCACGTTGTAATGCAAAAAAATGGAAAAAATACCAATGCCATACTATCGCAAGGTACTGTAGGTGTGTCACCCATTTGGCTCATTCAACAGCTCATTCTGGGATTAAAACAAATCTAGCAAGTCTTTCTTTTTAAAGATAAGGGCTTAATGGATCGTCTGGTTTACATTCACTCACATTAAATCACATCCCACCTCATAAAACTGGTCTGTGAGCCGGTGTTTCAGGATGAAGCACAAATACTAAAACGTCTTCTTCAAATTAGTCTTTACCCTGTTCCAGTTAAGTACAATTCTAGGTTTTTAAGAGCACACACAGTACACCCTTCTTTTATTCTTTTAATTATTTATTTAAAGATTAACACAGTAAATGTTAGTAGTTATGTAAACAAACGTTATGTAAGCAAACCATTGGGAAAATAAGTGAATGCATATATTATTAATTCGTGGTGAGTCTCAGTGAATTATTCCTCCAGTACTACTGCTTATGAGCTCACAAATCAAGAGCAAACACACAGGAGGGAGAAGAAAAGAAATAGAAAAGCAGGCGTCCTAGATAAATGTTGATATTTCAGAGACAATGTTAAAGAAATATAGATGAGCAAGCTTCAAAATATTACAAGAATCCCCCAAACATCAGTCCCAACCAGAGCAACCTTCATGAGCACTGCCACCACTTTACATATAAATAAATATAACCTTTAACTTTCTCACACATCAGTGTATACATATTTTCTCATTTCCATTTCATTATTTGCGTGTGTGCCTGAAATTAAACCGCTTCCTTATATAAAAAGAGAAGTGGTTTGTCTTCCTGTCACCACGGGAAAAAAAATAGCATTTCATACGTGTTTTACTTGCAAACATGAATTTGCAAATTGTTCCAGAACGTTATGTACCTACGGACACACCCAAAAGCTACGTGATTTGGCGCCGATCCCATCTCGTTCAGTTAATAAATGACTGTTTCTATTGAACGTTGCGATGATGATGATGATATGGCTCAAGTTTCTGTTGATTTTTCTAAACTTAGAACTTTCTGTGCATCATCATGAGTCAGTATTGATAAGTGCATTATACTCATTGTTGACTGGAAAATGAGGAATCGGGCCGTAAAAGTTAAAGCAGGAATAGTGAAGGTGTGACGTTATTTTATTAAGTAACCAAGGAGCTGTGTTGCCCAGTATGGAGGCAGTAAAACAGTAGCCGAATGTCAAAGAGGAGTTTTTTGGCTGAAGACACCACAACAGATGCCGAGTTAACTCTGTGGGAGGAAGGCCAAACTATTAGTTAGATAGCTGGTGAGCTTCCAGTGTCTCTTGTTTCTCCTTCCAGAGGACGCAGGTCTGTTGACAGAGTGGATGTGAGAGTGACGTGAACGATGTTCTTATCTTCAAAGCTGGGAAGAGGCTACATATTGGGTTGTGTACACAGAGAGATAGTGAACGGGGAGCAACAGCAATAAAGAAGAGGTGAGCCTGTCAATGAGGCTGTAACATGAGTCATGAGTAAGATGAATTAAATAAAAAGTACAAATAAGTCTTTTTAGTCACACTATTGTGGCAATATATATCTTCTAGTCAGTCAGTCTACAACTTTGGTCCAGACTGAAATATCTAAATGACTATTAAATGGATTGTATTAAAGCAGCAGTGGGTAGAAATGGAGCAAATATGATTATAAAAAATATTTTCATAAAATGGTCACTATGTCCTGACAGTAGTGCATGAGACAGGTAATCTGAAAAAAAATCATGTGCCTCCGGTGTCCTCCGGTACTCCTTTGTCAGGTCAAAGTGACGAAGATCCAAGTAGGATCGAAATGTAGTTAATACAAATATTGTGGCATGGACTAGTGTGCAGGCGTTACCTTTTCTTTGCAAAAGTGACATTCCCATCAGCCTCAGCTGTACTTTGTGTTTGCTAACATTCTAAAATAAGATGGTGAACATGGCGACTATTATACTGTATCTGCTCAACATCCTAACATACGGATGTTGAGCATTTTGCTAGAAGCTCCACTGTGCTTTAGTACAGCCTCACAGAGCTGTTAGCTCTTAGTCCTGTTCATTTGTAATGTTTTATCCTTCATATAATGGTTAAAAACATGGTTAACATGTTAAAAATTGACTTTGTTGTGATCCACGTAGAACATTTGGTCATCTTTAACTAATGTTATAAAGTTTTTCTTGCTCTTTGGTCCAAAAAAGTACCATCTCCTCAAACCTATTTGCTTTAGGGAACAACTCATGATGAATTAATCCATCAACAGCAGAAAATAAAAGCTCACCTAAGAAAAACGTCCTTGTACAATATTAACTACGGCAGACCTTTTCCCCAGAATCCAGTCCTGATGTATGACACACTACTCTTGGTGGTTGCTAGGCTGAAAATCAACACAAGGTATTGAAAAATGTTGCAATGTGCCAGAGTATTTGCATGAGATAAGGGTGAGGTCGGTGAGGATTATGTGTGTTTATGCACTGCTGGACATTTGTGATGTCTCTTATGAAGGAGCGTCCCACAGCACAGCCATAAAAGCTGCACTATGGCAACACGGAGAATGTGAAAAGATAGTCAGTCAATCTACCTGGAAATGTTTCATCTGAATATATTGAATAGCTGAAAGGTTGCAGCGAGAAATTAACCATTAATGTTATTATGCCTAGATAAAGTCCACTCCTTAGTTAAACAATAACACAATCTGTCATACATATCAGCTCCAGAGGAAAAATACTTCCTTGATAATTTGTCAAGTTTTTTAGCATTAACTTTTTAGATATGTAGTGTAGGGCTGTCAATCAATTGAAATATTTAATCACGATTAATCGCATGATTGTCCATAATTAATCACAAAATTAATCACACTTTTTTCATCAGTTCAAAATGTACCTGAAAGTGAGATTTGTCAAGTATTTAATACTCTTATCAACAGGGGAGTGGGCAAATATTCTTTCTTTATGCAAATCTATGTATATATCTATTATTATAAATCAATTAACAGCACCAAACAATGACAAATATTGTCCAGAAACCCTCACAGGTACTGCATTTGGCATTAAAAATATGCTCAAATCATAACATGGCAAACTGCAGCCCAACAGGCAACAACAGCCGTCAGTGTGTCAGTGTGCTGACTTCACTATGACTTGCCCCAAACAGCATGTGATTAGACTCGTGGGTACCGATAGAATCCATTTTCATTCACATATCTTGAGGTCAGAGGTCAAGGGACCCATTTGAACATGCCAGCTTTTCCTCGCCAAAATTTAGCATAAGTTTGGAGCGTTATTTAGCCTCCTTCCCGTCAAGCTAGTGTGACATGGTTGGTACGCGTTAACTCGCGTTAACTTTGACAGCCTTAATTTAATGCTAAGTAAGTACTGTAGTTAATAGTAGCATTTTGCTGTAAAACACTGCACATACAGGCCTAGATATAGATAGTAAATCAAAATATATCATGAAACATGCTGCTAAAAAGTAAAAAAATGTGTGATGTGTAGATTTCTTTAAGTCAAACAGAGCTGCAAAGTAATCTGTCAGAAATATGATGGAGATATTAGTGATAATAAGGAAGTAACAGTTCCTAATATGATGTCAGTGTGTTTGAAGTGTGACCTAAACACTACACATTGACTAATCCACTTAGTGAAACAATCCATCATCCTTACGTCTCAGCTCCAGAAGAAAATAAACAATCTTGATAACAAGGGGAAAATGTTTCCCTGATAATCAGTCAGGATTATTTGATGTTGGCGGATTTAGTTCAGAGACGTCCATCGGGTTTGCAACTGTATTGTTTAAAAATCCTTTAGGCTTCACCTGATAAACATATTATACTGTTCATCTCATTTGTTTGCTTTTGTTTAACATGTGTAATACCCAGTTGTGTCATCCACAATTAAGCAAATGTGAAAACAATTATTTAATAAAATGGAGTAATAAAACAGTGACAATGCACTCCCATAAAGAAAGATTCTTCCTTGAAAAGTAGCCGCTGACTGACTTCTGACCTGACCTGTCAAGACAGATGATAAATAACCTTTGTATCGATGTGTTATGACTTTAATCGACAGTTATAGTTCTGACTTGAAGTTGCTCCTATGAAGATCTGACATGTGAAATATTAGATATTAGCTGAGATATGATAAGATTATGCAGGTCCAGACTCAGGTGTTAAAACAGGATCTTTGACCACAGCTGTTCTTTAGTCATTAAAAGCTGGCACAGGTTTGAAGTGCTTGTGATAGAGCTCAGGTGATGATATTTACTTAGTAACTTTATACTAATGCTTTACATAAGCCCTTTGTACCGGCCACCTGTACAATGTGGGATGCAAGTAGAAGTTTTATTAGAAACAAATCTGTTGATTTTTCTTCTTAAGTATAGGCTTTAGAGTCTAGATTTGCCACTGTATAAGAAAATATATTTGCTATTCATATTTTTGTTATATAGCAGCAGAGCTATTGACATAATTTATTAGCCTTAAAGCAAATGAACAGCATGTTATCACTGATGCAATATCACCTAATGGACACGGCCTTACTCACTTAAAGGGCCGTGTGTATAGGATTTAGGGGGATCCATTAGCAGACATGGAATATAATATTCATAACAATGTTTTCATTAGTGTATAATCACCTGAAACTGTTTTCGTTAGCTTAGAATGAGTCTTTCATATCTATTTAGGGAGCGGGTCCTCTTCACAGAGTCCACCATGTTGCACAGCCATGTTTCTACAGTAGCCCAGAATGGACAAACCAAACACTGGCTCTAGAGAGGGCCTTTTCTGTTTTTACGTTCCCTGAAGGCCACCGTAGTTCTCCGATACGCTTGCAAAACTGCGGAAATGTGAGCCACAGAGTGTGAAACCTTGGTACCACTAGCTGCCGTCTGACTTCTGTTGCTCCTAAAGTAGTGTTGCTATGGTAAGGATGGCCTTTGAGCGAGGCGAATGGCGTTACCACGGTTTTACACGTGGTGGCTCACCTTAACGCGATCTTGGAAAGGGAGGAGTGAGTGGAGCAGGGTTGGAAATCAACTGTTTTTGTCCACCTGCCACTCAATAGATTAGATTGCATATTTTAGCAGCGTGGTTGGTGCTAATTTCCAACCCTGGGAGTAGTTTCAGTTGGTTGCAATTTGCAACCACACCACTAGAAGCTACCAAATCCTACACACTTTACCTTTAAAAGATGTTAATGCAACATTTTTCTCATTCTTTCCACATTGAATGTGAATCAAACACGGAACTTCAAGTAGATCAGTGTGTTGGAAGCTCCTGTGACGTTTTTCCACGTTTTGAAAAGAGGTCTGTGGATTATTCTTAGTAAATTATTGTTTATCAGAATCTGGTTTATTGCCAAATAGGTTTTGACATATAAGGAAGTTTTATTTGGTGTATTGGTGCATAGACAAGAAACATAGATATAGAATAGAACAAATTATGATTTCAAATATTTAATATATGTTCAATGTAACTGTTGAAAAGGGAAAGAGATGCAAGAATGCACAAAAATATATTCTAGAGGATGTACAAAGGTTGTCAGTATTAAGAATAAAAAGAATATGCAATGTACAGAGATAATAGTCCAAAAAGATATCTGTTAATATAACGCATATCGACAGATTATAAAAAGACAAATGTTGGCCCTTACTCACTTTATTTAGGATTTTTGATGCTACAGTTGTAGACTTTTATAAGGTAAGATTGCACTGAATTTGAGTTTTCCAAATGTCATTTATTATACTTTCAGTGCAACAAACTGTGTCAGCGGTGGAGAAAACCCTCAACAAATACAATAAAAACTGCAGTATGTAGATGACAAGATGCCACTAAGGTTAAATAGGACAAAAAAAGTTTGTGATTTGGATTAACTGCACTTTAAAGCACCCAACTCATATGGGACGAATAACAGTAATTACATGTTTCCTTTGTAAGATTGTCTCAACGGTTACATAACCACTGAAAATGCTTTTTAAGGAGCTGTCCTTGAATTTCCTAACAAAGCCTATTTAGCCTGAAACTGCAGAGCCCATTTAGAAGTCCTCAATAACAACATGAGGAAAAAGGGATGGCATTGTGGAGAGGTTTATTATGTTTTCTTTTTTAATAAGATTGGACTCTTCGTGTTCTCATTTTCGGACAAGAGTCCATCGGAAAAAAAGAAAACTCCAGATATTGATGACATAGTTTATAAAAGATTGAAAAATAAACTCATCGTACACCTGTGTCTTCAAAACTCTGTCCTTAAAACAAATACACAACTACCTCTCACTGCCAACCAAAATACATTTTCATACAACATCACTTATTTGAATATCTACATATATCCCATAAATCATTAAGTTGGATTTGAACTCCACAGAGCTCAAATTTCATTTTAAAGTCAATGTGACCTGGTGATTGTTAAGTGCTTGGATATGCTGTTGGATCCCGCAGAAAGCAAGGCAATTAAAAGTATATTAAAACCAAAATAAGTAGATGATTGTGCTGTAACATTCTGGGAATTTATTTATTGAGGTAGTTCACATAAAATGTGTTGTGATGTAGAAGTGTGTCTGCAGTTTAAGTGTATACATTTAATTGATAGTTGTAAAGAAATAACTCTTGATAGGCTTTATTTGATTGGGGGTAGATCATTGTGTGATAAAGTCCATTATTAAAACTATTCATTAACATAGTCAATATGATAACATCTGTCAGATATGAGTGGAATTTCCTCGGTGTGCAGCAGAGATATATTGATATTTTTAGCTGCTTTAAAAGCATTCAATACATATTTCAGTAAGTTCATGGTGACCTCATTCTTTATGGTTAAACTTTTAATAACATCATCAAGAGGTTGACATTTGTGAATTAAAAGGGGGACTCCACCTTAATTAATAATTTCCAATATGTTATTTCCACGGCCTATAAAGTTCAATCAATATTTGGGAGCTACTCTCTCTTAAAGCCAGAAACCAGAGAAGTGAGTCTCAAACTTGTGATGTCATGGGGTATAAAGTCTGGAGCTGCTCCATAGACAATGAATGAGACACTGATTTTATGGACCCACAAAATTGTTTTCTTTTTTTTATACCCAAATGAGCTTTATTCTATTGTAGTGAAACAGAAAATGTACCAATATACTCAAATCATTCCCCTGGGTCAGGGGTCACCAACCTGGAGCAGCAAAACATTTGAGCATTGTGATTAAGGTAACACAATTTATAGTCTAGGGCCACATTGAGGGAAAAAAATCAGAGATTTCCAGAATAAAGTCGTAACTTTACGAGAAAAAAGTCGTAACATTAAGAGAATAAAGTCATATCTTTACGAGCATAAAGTCATAACTTTACAAGAAAAAAAGTCATAACTTTACGAGAATAAAGTCATAACTTTATGAGAATAAAGTCATAACTTTACGAGAATAAAGTAACTTACAAGAATAAAGTCATAAATTTACGAGAAAAAAAGTCGTAATATTGCGAAAATAAAGTCATAACTTTACGAGGAAAAAAGTTGTAATATTACGAGAATAAAGTCATAACTTAAAGATAAAAAAGAAAATAACACATAAAATTACTACTATAATATTATGACTTTATTTCCATAATACTACGACTTTTTTATTTTCTCAATGTGACCCTAATACTCCGTCGTACCATAGACCTACAACAATGATAAATAAAAATGAAAATGTAAACAAAAAAACGTTATTCATTTCCATTTTAAAAAATTCCACAGGGAGCCACTGGAGAGGAGCTGAAGGTTGCAGATCCCTACCCTGGGTGCTCTCAGTGTCATCTAGAACATCTCTCCTCATTCATTGTCTACGGAGCAGCTCCACACTTTATACCCTATGACATCACAAGAGAGAGTTGTTCATGTTTGCTAATATTTTTTGGACCATAGGAATAACGTGTATGAATTTTGAAAATGGAAGTAGTTCCCCTTTAATTAAAGTAAGTGGACTCTTCTTGTACAGTAGTTTACTTCAGTAGTTTACTTCTGTATTGTTGATGACAGGTTTGACTCACTGGTTCCTGGGTGGGAGGCAGAGCCCAGCAGCTCCAGTACAGTAATGATGATTGACAGGACAGCCGACCAATCAGAGGAGGGACTAAAGCTTTTAATGCTGTCGGAGGCTGCAGCTTTCAGTCTGAGCCACCTGTAGCTCTCAGCGAGGAGACAACGGCAGCACAGCACCGTTATATACTCACCGTTATACCGGGAGAATCACCGGGCTTCTTTAACCGACTGGTCCTCCTCAGTTCAGCTGTTTTACTACCAAAAACTTGAAAGATGTTTCTCAGTTATATGCCTGTCGTGTTTCTCCTCACTGCTGTCGTTAAAGGTGAGTTTATACCTCCACACTACTAATTAATTACCCTAGAAAACTGTTTAACTGGCTATTTATCTTGATATAACACGTATTTTTGAGTTGTAGCATTAGTTGAACCCTGGTAATATATGTTCACGTTACTTTTTTAGTAGTTTAACTGTAGTCAGCACAGATTTAATGTATATTGTGAGCAGTGGTCCTTTACTTGCAATACTATTGAATTATAGTAAAAGTAGTGCAGTTAAAGGGTTTCTTAGGCTAAGTAAAAGTACAGAGGTATTATCAGCAAAATATACTTCAAGCATCAAAAGTAAAAGTAGTAGTTTTGCAAATGTCAGTGTTTTACTATTATATGTGATGTTTTTGGATGAATATTACTGCTGTACTAATGTGTATGTTGCATTTTACTGCTGTAGATGTTTAAGGTATATACTGTTGGGTAGTTTAATCTGTAACAATGCATCACATTTTATAAAAAATTATGTGATATCTGGTACTTCTATATCTCGGTAAGAAAATGGTATTTCTCATGTACATTTTTAATACTTTTTTTCTCAGTTTTAGAGTGAATCATGGCCCTTATAGCCCATATACAGTTCAGTAGGGCAAACAATCAAAGCACCTTTCATACATAGAAAGTGTTTTGAGTTATGGCATTAAAAACAACACACAGCAAAAAAAACAATACAAGGAATAAATAAGTTCATAAAAATAGAATAAAAGTTCCAATTAAAAAGTAGTTATAGAAATGTAGAAATGAATATCATAATATTTTACTTTATTCACTGGCAAAAATCTCCTATTATATCCTATTATATATATGTATGTGTGCAAGTTTATTATTATTAATATTTTGGCAATATACACAAATACTCACAACGTGATAATTGTGGCATTCTTTGTCTTTTTTGGTTTGGTTTACTGTTAACATTATAATATATTTATAAAAATAAAATATATCAGAGTTAGTCAGGAATAGAGTGAGAAAGTATCTGAACCTATTATAATTGTTGGCCCCAGTGTTTACAGAATCCACCACCTTTATCAAGATGAACACATGTTTTACATAGTAAAAAATAAGAAGTAAAGATCTAGAAAATGTTATCATATGAACACATTTTTTTTCAGAAAGCGGACAAGGTAAAAAGTTTCCCAGATAATACCCAACAAAGGATATGGTTGTGTGACATATCCAAGATGCAAATTTAAACAAATTGATAAGTAACTCATAAAAAACATACCCACAGTCGGTTAGGGCATGATTACTATCTAGCAGCTTTTGTTTAGCTTTCATGAAAGGAGGTACAGTAGCTTCCATTTATCCAACTATTTTAGGAAAAATGCTGTTTCTTCTTCTATGTTTCTACACATTCACTGGGTTTTCCCCCCCAAATAGTCTTAAACTCTGACTCACTGCCTCCTCGGTGTGACTCAAAGCTGTCTTTGGGGGGTGGACAGATGCCAGTGACGAGGTATCGGTCGAACAACAGTCGGCTCCCTGAAGCGCAGCACACTCCTCACACAAAGTTTACTCTCTGTGTGCATGAGCTGACCCCCTCGACAGCGTGGTGAAGCTGCCCTGAGGAATTTTGATGAGCTCTCCACTGTACCGACTCCCCGAGCTTAGTTGCAGTTAAATCCATTGGTCACCCTTTTTTTTATTTAAATCATTTTTGGACCATTCTGAAGGGCATCTCTGTGTTTTGCATGTATGAAGGTTCAGTCACTGTCATGTGCCGGAGCCTCGCTGTTAGCCTGCAGGCCGTTTTATGTGGTTCCCCTCCTGTCATGTGTCCTCTTATATAGAAAACACATAGTTGGAGGGAGACGGGGAGGTGATGGAGGCTCCACTTCGGGGCAGTTTGTCTGAAGTAGCAGTAAAGAGGTCCAGATGAAAAGACCTCCTGAGGGTGGTGATGCTCCTCCTCTGAGTCTGGCGCCACATTTTCTTGTGCCCTCTGTAAGAAATCTCCCAGAGAGAGGAGCAAGAGCATGTTTAATGCCTTCCTCTGCTCTTTCTTCTCTCTCTCTGCTACTCGTTCCTCTCTCTGCAGAGTATCATGTGTCAGGTTTTGCTGGTTAGTCATCGTTAGGTCATTATTAGAGCATGCAAGGTCTGTTCAGGAGTTAACGGGCTGTTTTAGGAATGTGAAAGGAAGCAGACTCATGTAGAGCTGCAACTAATGATTATTTTTACTTAGTTTAGTTTATTTGAGAAGGGACAGTGCAAATTAATAAATACACATAATATGAAATACCAGAATTAACCAAAAGGCTGTTTATCATCTGTTGTCCCTGGCAGAAGGCTTCCTAAAATATACCAGAACAAAAACATAAAACAGGACATGCAGTTTAAAAGTCTTCCTAAAATACAATAGAGCAAAAACATAAAACAGGACATGCAGTTTAAAAGTCTTCCTAAAATACAATAGAGCAAAAACATAAAACAGGACATGCAGTTTGCAAAAGCAGTAGAAACAGTAGTGACATTTATACATATAACCTTGTATTACTATTTCTTAATCTGAGCTTTATTTTCTTGATTAATTAAAAAGTCTATGAAAAGAGGCCATTGTAATGTCTACAGTTGGCTTTTTTTGTCCGTCTAACAGTCTAAAGCTGTAAGATATTCAATTCTACTACCATAAATGAAAATTAAAAACTGCAAATCGTCACATTAAAGAGGCTGGAACTGAAAGAATATTTAAAAATGTTTTGCTTGAAAAATAACCGTAAACAATTAATCGATTATCAAAATAGTTGCCGCTAAATTTTCTGGCAATTTTCTACCAGATGAATTGAGTAATTGAGTAATCGTTCAACGTACAATGGTTTGTATATCTTACAAAAAGTTTTTTGTGCATTTTCCTACGAATGTCCAGCAACACGTGACGCACGTGTCAATTTCCACTCCAGTCTTTTCAAAATAGACTTATGTCTTTACGGGAAACAACCAAACTACTTAGTTAGGTTGAGGAAACAAAACTGCTTAGTTAAGTTTAGGAAAAGATTGCGGTTTGGGTTAAATATGAGTTACAGTGCATTACTTTTCATAGGTATAGCTACGAACAGTGTACGAGAACAGCCTGAATCGTTGTAGGTCACGCACATTACCAACCCTTATTTTGAGCAATTATTCTTTGTTATCAGTGGGAGAAGTACAAAGAAAAGCTCAGTTTCGGTGAACACCAGTATTGTTTTTGGTCAGTCAGTCAGTTCCTCCTCTCCTGGTTTCTGTTTAATATCGATGATTGATCTCATCTTCCTCATCTGACGCACTCACCTGCTATTGTCTCTGCGTTTACTTCTCAATCACACTTGTTGCTGAGTCTTTTTCTCCCTCTCTGTCGCTGCGTCCCTGCTGCATCCTGTTGGATTAGACCTGCCCCGGGGCAGTAAATCTCACTCTGTAATTGGAAAGCATGTGCTGGCGGAGCTTTAATTGGATATGATATGTGCAGAGGCCCTTCGAGTGAGCTCTGCTCCAGGGAGCCATCTGTTACCTCTGAGTTACAGTATAAGAGCTCTGTTTGCTCTGATACAGAGAGCTAATTTCTGTCTGCCTCGTCCTGTTGAGGACTTAAACTGGAGACCGTCTGATGAACCTGCAGTGTGGCATAATCAGCCGGAATAAATAGAGACTGAGACATGTGCTCAGCTTCTTTTAATTTGTCTGCTGTGCTACTCAGTGTGTCCTTGTGCAATAGTAATTGTGAAACAACCCTGGCGTTCCTTTCAGATGCTGAGATTTTTCCATGTGTGTGTGTGTGTGTTGGGCTGCACATGTGTGTGTGTCTCATCAGCAGCAGGAAGAGCCGATGGTCTCAGCCAGTTTGTCCAGATGTGAGAGAAAGCAAAGCCTTCGCAGGACAAAGATTATGGGGCTTTGATTTTGCTCAATCTTTATTACTCATCTGTTAATGATACACACCACTGTGTCCCTGTATTAATAGATCAGATAATCTCACTGACTTTTGACTCACATGAAACTCACATGTGATAATCTAATAAAGGAGTTACACATCACACTTTATGTTAATGATTTCCTAAAAAATCCTGATAACTTTCTATGACGTTCCCCAGAAAATGACCTCTAGCTAATTATAGCCAAAGAAAGTGTTTAATTGGTACACTTAATTGCTAGCATGGCCTACACAGCCTTCACAGCAGGTCAGGTGAACACATTTTCCAATTCCAAAGATATGAAAATTGAAGGTACACGAACGAAGGCCTGATTGTAACATTACACATAGGACATGAACAGTGATCTCCTGGATGAAAGCCTTGTGTTTGTTGGACCCATCCACTTCCCATTCCTCCTGCCCGATGTGTGTCTTTTTGCTCTTAAAGCTACGTCACTATTCTTCCGGCGCACTTTCCCTGAGCGTTTATTATACCTCATACCGACACTAAAGGGTGCCACACTTGCCAACCCTCCCGATTTTCCCTGGAGACACATTTTCCACACTTAACATGTTTCTGGCACTGTACAGCGTGTATAAGCTCTACTGTTTCGATCCAGACGACATATTTGAGCTGCGCTCGCCGCACATCACAGCGTGCAGCGCCCAAAGTCAGGAAATTATGAATTTCTTTCTTTTCTGAGAGTTAAAAGTAAAATTAAAAGATTAACATAAAAATGCTGTTGCGGTGTACTAATTATTTTGTTATTTCCATTGTTTAAAAGTCACCAAAATGCAGGAAACAAGTCTCTGAACTAACATTTTTCCCAGACCTCCCGCTTTATTTTGAAATCCTCCCTTTCTTTAAGGTGTTGAGGTTGGCAAGTATGAAGGGATTGGTATCTAACGCCAACGGCCATGACAAATTGTCGTTATTTGACGCCCTGGGAATGAGAACAGGCTGATATATCCATATTGAAAAAAAATATATATTTTTGCCATATTGCCCAGCCCTTCACCTCCACCATATGAGGCATCAGTGTATCCTCCTCACAAGACTCTCAGCAGGATGATGGACTGTTGGTTGATGAAAATAAAAGCTTCCTGTCGGTCTTGTGAGGTCACCCCTGGTGACCCGGCTGTCGCTTTGATGTGGCAGCCCTCAGGCCTGCTTTCCCCTCAAGGAAACTATCCTGTGTGTATATCTGTTGGTGTATCATGAGGTTTCTGCAACGCAGGGATGGGTACCTTTAAATACCAGGAGGTCATAAAGCAGTATGTAAGACATGTTGACTCTCATTAGACCCAAAGTGCGACCAGTAATTAGCTGTGAGCTGTGGTCCGGTATGCCTCTGGCATTTTTGTCTTTAATCAGCTTGTTTCACATGTCATACTGCATGATTTCTAAGACACAGGCAACACACACTATAGGTCAGCTCTCCACATGACTCCTCGGTCTCCTAATGAGATGCTGCCTCAGGCTCTTCCTGACTGTTGGGTCACAACCTGTCAGTTCATCTCCTGCTCTGTGTGCATTCTTTAATCAGGGCCGTCCTTGTCGCGGCGCTGCTGGATGTGATAAAGAACAATTTCAGGAACGCACTTTCCCCTAATCCCAACAACAAACTGGAAATATTTCACGGCAACATTTAGAAACCAGGAGAAAGTTTTGTCTGCAGCTCTCTGGACCGCTCAGGAATCCATGTGGTGTGTAATCAATACAGATTTATTCTCGAGGAGTGGCAGCGTGGATAGGAAGTTGAGTACGTTCGTTTGGGGAACTGGATCTGGCGGTCAGTTTGTGAGCAGGTACTTCACAGGAGCGCTATTGTCCTGCATGAATAGAAATCCCCTGAAGTGCAACGCTGCCCTGAAACACAAGCACTGACGTCCGTCTCTCTCTGTTTCTGTTAGTTAGTGATTTGAAGTGAGGCAAAGCTTCGACAGCTGGAAGCAGACATCTCCATGGCAACTCCCACACCGCACTTGTTTGATTTCAATGTTTTCAAGTTATAGTTTGTCAAACCAAGTAGCAGGTTGGACCAAAGGACTCGGTGGGTAGAGCCGGACCTTCTTATCCACATCCTCCTGAATATGTGCTCGCAGGCCGACCTTAGACCCACTCTGCCTGACCCAGTCATCCCTTTTGTGTCTGCAGGGGATTATCCGGCTGTAGGTTAAATCCTTAGAGACAAGGCTTTCTGTTAGACGTGCAACGCAGAGTGGGCTCTTAATTGTGTATCACACCAACTGACTGTCTGTTACTGATACCAGTATCAGAAATGCGCCCGATACTGCCCAAAATTCAGGATAGGGTACCAGCAAGTACACCAGTCTATGCGCTGATCCAATACCACAATTTATTGTTACTTGTTTAACCGGAAAACAATTCTTCTTCGCCGCTCCAAAACGGTGGTAGCATTTACTGTGTTGTCACCCTGGATGTATCATGGCTGCCACTGGCAACTACTGTTTTAGAGCAGCGAAGAAGAACTGATTGTAAGTTGTTTATCACTTGACGATAGCAAACAGCAACAGTGCGGTGCTTGTGGAGAGCACACTGACACACCGACAGCTGTTGTTGCCTGTTGGGCTGCAGTTTGCCATGTCATGATTTGAGCATATTTTTTATGCTAAATGCAGTACCTGTGAGGGTTTCTGGACAATATCTGTCATTGTTTTGGGCTGTTAATTTATTTCCAGTAATAAATATATACATACATTTGCATAAAGCAAGTATATTTGCCCACTTCTATGTTGATAAGAGTATTAAATATTTGACAAATCTCCCTTTAAGGTACATTTGGAACAGATAAAGAATGTGGCATTAATTTGCGATTAATTGAGATTAAATATTCTAATCGATTGACAGACCTAGTCGGAACATCTCTAGTTTATATTGTCTCATATGGGTTTCATAAACGTTTCCAGTTTTTGTAATTGACTAGAGACCCTGTCAAAGTCACAAAAACAAAGGCGTTGGGCTTCCAACATGTCCTTAAGGAAATGCTGTGGTCTGTGGTGAAGTTTAAACATGCGTTGTTGCAGCTATTGTTGCATCAGTCTGTGGCACTGATGTCATATATCTGTCTTTGAAACTTGTCACGGTTGTTTCTGTGTACTTTGTTTATGGCTGAAATTTCCATGTAAATGAAAATAGAGAAGCAGCGCTGAACTTTGAAGGTGGAAGCAAACATAAGTATGAAAATGACAGTGGAGGAGGAACCCCACTTTGTTTGTTCGTGTTACGACATGCACACACTCAAATTCTTGTTTGTTTCAACGTCCCTTTTGTTCATCACTTCCCTGTGTGCCATAAATAGATGGTGTTTTTATGATGAGACCATAACATTTTCTTGATATCTTTATCTGGATTATTTATGACTTGTAGGTAGATATCAGAAATATCTCACCATGTCAGGAGCCTAAAATAAATATCATATCATTTTCAAGGTCTCAGCTTCAGCCTCCCCCATTAACAACATCAGACCATAATCATTACATGTGAAGGCTACGTGGAAAAAAAACTGAGCCTTTATAAGGTCAGTGTGATAATGCAGAGTTATTGTAAATGACGCTGTAATGCTAATCTCATTATAATTTGCACTAGATGAATCATAAGAATCTAGGGAACTTTAGAAATGTCATCACACGTCATATTTGTTTTCCACTGGCAGTACTGACAGGTGAGACTCCAAACAATAGCCTTGCTTCCTCTCTGTTGTGCTCTACTTGTATTCGTCTCAGCTGTAGAAGAAGAAGGTGATATGGCTAACATTAGTTTCCTGATTGGGACCTATAAATTACACCATTGGATTTTATAACTCACCACTGCTGCCAACATATTTATCTCTATATTGCCTAATGTCCAAACTGAGATCATGATTTGATGTCTTACCAACTCTGGCATTAATTTAGATCTTGATCAACCTTGGGTTTGCAAATCAGGGTTGCCAACCTTCGAGATCTTCTGTTTTACTACTTTTGAGAAAACAGTAGGCCTAATTGTAGTAGTACTATTAAAATAGCCCGGGAGAAAAGAGTTTGTGTTGTATTTTTTAGGGGGAAAGTTAACATCTTTGAAGCTTAAAGTCCCACAACACAATACGCTTGTTTAAAAAATGAGTCACAACTGTTTGTAGGATTCTTTCCTCCTTTACTTGTTTAACATTAGTAAACTCACGTTTGTTCTCAGATTATTTCCTTCACATTAAATTAGCAGAAATTTAATACAATAAAAAAAGAATGAAGAACTTTGTGACAGATACTTGCAGTTTTCTAAGTAGTTTACTGTTTGAGAGAGATAGTGTAAGAAGCGACAGCCGCGCTAGCGTCTTTGTGAGACTGTACCATAGACTGTATATAAGAAGTAGACGTAGTCACCGTGACGTCACCCATTGGTTTGTTGACTGCCGTTTTGTTGCCTCGAGTTCGGCATTTTGGCCGTTGCCGTCTAGGTATTTGGCTGTCGCCATCTTGGTTTTTTGCAACCAAAGGTGACACGAGAGGGTGGGGCTAAGCACAACTGAATGCTGAATAAGACATTTTTAGGCGACCAAAAAGGTCATAATTAACTTTCATGAACTGAAAATTTTCATTACCAAATTTCATGACAATTCATAAACATCTTCATTTAGCGTGTAAGCATGCTAACGTCTGCTAATTAGCACTAAACACAAAGTACAGCAGAGGCTGGGGGGGAAAAAAATCGAATATTTGGCACCGACAACTGAGACCATTTTTTATATCTCCTCATATCATGGCAACAACTTCTTTTCTCTCCGATGTCCTCTTTTAAACTGACCGCATCTGATAATTATGATGTCATCAGTGTTTGATTAACGAATGAGTCCACTGCAATTAGTTTTAGTGTATCATTCAGTCAAGACACAGAGAGAGACTGGTACACTGTAAATTTTCCATTCTGACAATAATGTGGAGATGTTGATAAGAAAGTGGTTTCTTCACACACACACAGCTGATAAGGCTCTTTGACAAGAGTCCACACCACCAGAGTTAATGGTACTCTTTTACTTCTTAGCTGCCCCAGGGGTGATTGTGTGTTGATTGGTGGTGTGCGTTAAAAACTGTAAAATGTTAAGGACTTCCACTGCCTTTCCTTCAGCTCACAGATCTACCTGCTGGCTCTGACACTGGCATTGCGCCCAGATACTGTAGAGGAGTACAGTCACACACACTTGACTAATCTACTGGATACTGAAACTGGCTGCCCAGTTTCTACAAAGCAATAGGAATCTGAAAAAGGGCTAAAATGTAAAACGTTGGCCTTTTGAGATTTTACAGAATGTAAGGTATGCAGGAATGAGGTGAAATACTTTCGACTCAGTCGTTCATGGAAACAAACACAATTGATATAAAATGTAACACAGGGCTTATCAAGCCAGGGTTGACTGGATCTGATTAAAGAGGTTTTTCATTAATCTTGAATCTCTCTCAGTAAGATTAGTCCATTGCCCTTAACTCTTAAGCTAGACGAGCCAGTCAAAATTGAAACGTGTGTTTTACAGCAATGATCTCACGGTACGCTACTTCACATATGGATCTAGCCTTGCTTAGCTCGGCCACTCCTTGACTTTATGACCATTAAAACCGTCACCTGAGACTTTATATGTCTTTCCCACCTTTCGTCACTTCCTCATCCATCATAGTTCATTGCTTAATGTCTTATTCCACTCCCAGAATATATAATTTTTGAAGGTGTGTGTGTGCGTACATGAAGATCACCGTATCCATAAAAGCTTGGGTGTGTGGAGCCTGTGGTTTTTCTAAATGAGTCTTGGTTACCAAGCGATAAAGACATTAGGTCACACAGGCCTTGTACACAGAAAATAATCAAATCACGCCCAGGATCTGATATTAGTCTTGGTTTTCTCAACCATTTCCTTGAGATGACTTACTGGAAAAAACTGTTTGTGCAAGGCGTCCACCCGTCAGGAATATGTTCCCTCTCTGGCTGCTGAAAAGGGGCTTTGAATGTAATCATTCAATGCATACAGATGAGGAGCTGAGGTAAACAGGCTAAGCCATTATCAAAGACCTCCTACTGTTTGTACCGCTCCTCAAGCTGCCCTCTGGCTTCCTCTGTTCGCCCATAAACACAAAGCAAAGAGGCTAAATGGGAACAGGCGTCACGACAGCACACTGAACAATTAGGAGGCTGCTCTTTGCTTTAAGATGGTCAAATGAATTTGGCAGCACTTGCGACTGACACAACTTGGTGTTGTAAACAGCCGTCACTTGCGGTAATTCTTATCTGCTGAGTCACAGCTTCTGTCAACTTTTTACACACTTTATGTTAAATGTTTATTTAAGACACAACCTCTGCAATTACAGCTTAAACTATCCTGTCATTGTGGTGGACAGTGTGCAGAACCTTATGTTTTATGTTGGCATATGTCTGTTTGTAGATACATTTTGGTAAATTAACAATATTACAGAGATGTCACACTTACACAACAAGCTTCCTGTAGAAAGTAGGTGATCTAATTAGATTTTGAACACTGACTTAATATTCAGAGCTCCTATTTGCTGTGAATGTGAACACGAATACAAGCACATTGACATGCAAATATTTGTTAATTAATGCATTATTTTACCTCAGTAATTAGCAGGCATAATCAAGATAATAAGCTGTGATGTGGACATTTTAGAGCTTAAAGCTGCTCTAATCAATACTTGCATATCAAAGCAGCAGTAGGCAAAATTGGAGCAAATATGATTAAAAAAATTATTTTTATAAAGCGGTCACTATATCCTGACCGTAACCTGAGACAGTTAATTGAAAAAATCATATGCCTCTGTGTCCTCCGGTGCTCCTAATGGCATCTGCAAGATTTCACAGACCGGAGGAAAACAACCAATCAGAGCCGAGCTGGAGCCTTGCCGTCTCTGAGCAGCTGTCAATCACTCGCAAACTCCGATCAAATGGTCAAACTAGGCAGCGCTGATCAAATATGAATCAATATTCCGTTACTGTAATGCCTATTTCTCGCATAAAATGTTTTCAGAAACATCTTGTAGTGTGCTGTTTAGCTGTAAAATGAGAAAGTTAGTGACCCGGCCGCCATTTTGAGATCAGTTGAGGAAATACCAAGCACCGCCCACCAGCCGGAGCAAACTTTCTCATTTTACAGCTAAACAGTACACTTTTGGCTTAATGGTTCCTCAGCTTTATGGTCTTGGTTCACTCTCACCATCAGTGTTGTTTCCAACAGCAGCAGGCAGTGAAAAAGCTGTGATAAACTACCTTTATATCACCTGCCCTAGTGAATACTGGACTTACATGTATCTGACTTCAAATTAATGCTAATGTTGCTGTATATCACACATTGATTATATTTGTGCTTTTGTTTTGACTATAGGGGTAACATCAACAGATTCCACCACACATAATGTCCCCACCAATGACACATTCACCACTCCTGCAAGCGGCAATAATTCAACAACCAGTTTTACAACTTTATCACCATCCTCAGAAGCTACGACAACTATAGAAAATGCCACAGCAGAATATACAACTATGACACCATCATCCACCCATTCAGAGACGGCCTTCACCCAGTCAAGCATCGAGTTCTGGAACACCACAGCGCCAGTCAACAGCACTGAGAACAGTAACTCCACCACCAGCCACCCAACCGACTCTCCATCAGCTTCAACCAGCGGTACAACGCTGACCACTGCAACCCCCACCAACACTAGTGAGACTACAAATATAGCCACTACAACTACCATTACACCAACCACAAGCAACGACACAACTTCTACTACACCAACCACAAGCAACGACACAACTACTACTACACCAACCACGGGCAACAACACAACTACCATTACACCAACCACAAGCAACGACACAACTACTACTACACTAACCACAAGCAACGACACAACTACTACTACACCAACCACGGGCAACAACACAACTACCATTTCACCAACCACAAGCAACGACACAACTACTACTACACCAACCACAAGCAACGACACGACTACCATTACACCAACCACAAGCAACGACACAACTACTATTACACCAACCACGAGCAACGACACCACTACCATCACACCAACCACAAGCAACGACACGACTACCATTACACCAACCACAAGCAACGACTCCACTACCATCACACCAACCACAAGCAACGACACAACTACCATTGCACCAACCACAAGCAACGACACGACTACTGCTACACCAACCACGAACAACGACACGACTACCATTACACCAACCACAAGCAACAACACAACTACTACTACACCAACCACAAGCAATGACACAACTACCATTACACCAACCACGAGCTACGACGCGACTACCATCACACCAACCACAAGCAACGACACGACTACCATTACACCAACCACAAGCAACGACACAACTACCATTACACCAACCACAAGCAACGACACAACTACTACTACACCAACCACAAGCAATGACACAACTACCATTACACCAACCACGAGCAATGACACAACTACCAGTACACCAACCACAAGCAACGACACAACTACCATTACACCTACCACAAGCAACAACATGACTACCATTACACCAACAACAAGCAACAACATGACTACCATTACACCAACCACAGGCAACGACACAACTACCGTTACACCAACAACAAGCAACAACATGACTACCATTACACCAACCACAAGCAACAACATGACTACCATTACAGTCACAACACAGCCGGGCAACATCACAACAACTACAGCGACCACACAAACCAACAACGGCACAGCAGGTACAAGTACAGTAACTCCAGAAAGCTCTACAGCTGTACTAACTACAACTACACTAACAAATTCTACTAACACGTCTCCTGAGACTCCCGCGTCCACCACCAAACCCTCATCCTCCACTCCCACCACAAACACAACAGTCACAGCTGGACCCCCACCCTCTTCACCTACCTCCACCTCCAGCACTCTCCCTACAAACACCTCCCCAGGCAGTAGCACCGCATCCCCTACTGGAAATACCAGCACCCTTATTCCCTCAACAACAACCTCAGGAGGTAGGACTAACTGCATGATGAGTGTTGATGTGTGTTCTTACAAAATCCCTATCTGGGATATTTTGGCTTCACTTCTGTACAGTGGGAGGAAGTGGAGATGCATTGTCCATTTTTAGATACATTCTATGGTCTACAGTTAAGCACTGTGAGGCTGTACTTGCACACAGAAGTGCTTTAAACTCAATGCTAACATCAGCATGCTCACAATGACAATGCTAACATGGTGATGCTAAGAATGTTTACCATGTTCACCATCTTAATTTAGCATGCTAACATTTGCTAACTAGCTCTATTAGATGTTTCCTGTCCTTGGACAGACCTTTACATATTTTTTGATGTTACAGTGACCGGCCACACCACTTTGACTCATTCAACTGAACCAGCTGGTGGAAATACAACAGCCTCATCCACCACCACTCCAATCTCCCCCACCACCATTAGTACTGGTACCACCCAGCGACCAACAGACATCACCACCAACAACTCCACCACAGCAGCCCCACCCATCCCTCCAGTCATAGGTTCGTACCTTTCTCCACAGGTTCATATTTCTCAGGTGCATGACTTCATCGATCAACTCAATCAGAAAAATGTAACAGATTTCTTGGTTAGATATTAAAGGTGCTATTGATAAAATGTATCACATTCAGCCACTAGATGTCGCCATGCCATTGCATTCACTTCAGGCACTTACTGTCAAACTCCAGTTTCTTTCCACACTAACTGGCAACTTGATTGCTGATGACACAGAGATACCACGTGATACCAACATTGGTATACTATTGGCTCACAAGCCTTGTTACAAGTGGGAACCAAACATCAGATGTCTTCCACAGAGATAAACAAAACATTAATTTCACCCTCAAACATTTTTTAAATGATTAATTCACAATCATAACGTTTTATGGAAAAGCCATACTTTTATTTGGCGCGACTCCAAATGAATGATCATGTTGCTGGATGTGTAAATAAGCAGCTGTTTGCTAACAAGTTTGCTTTATCAACTCAAAAGGTGATGATATGTTCACTACTTGTTTTCGCTGCCCCCAAGTATCAAAAAAACAACTGTTATTGCAGGTTTGAGAAATTCAGTTCACATGAGAAAAAAAAATCAGATGGCCAGTTGTTTAACGCATCATTTTTCTTCTATCTCTCATCAGCGTGTCCTGCTGTCCCGTGCCCTCTTGAAAGCGTCTGTCTTCATGGCACTTGCCAGTGTCTCTCTGGTAGCTTCCTGGTGAATGGCCGCTGTGCACCCGGTAGGAACATAAACAGCATTTTATGTCTGGTCAGATGAGAAATGACCATAACAGAAATAACAACAGGGTGGTGGCGGTGAAACTTATTCTCGCCTTATTTACTCCTGTCCTCCTCTTCATTCAGCTCAAGTGTTCCCCGGCCAGCTTCATATCACCTCCTTGACATTTGTAAAAGAAATGAGCAACAGGTCCTCAGAAGTATTCCAGAGTACGGCAGCTGTTATCTCAGCAGCGGTAGGTTGTGAGCTCACAAAGCATTTTGAATTTCTATAATAAATGCACCTCTCTCTCTGTCCTTAAACCACATCCTTATACTGTTTCACAGCTCAGAGATGCCCTCAAAAATCAGCCGGGGTATAAACAGTCTGATGTTGTACGACTTGAGTGAGTATTTTGTCTTCGTCCTACTGCTGAAAGATACAATATGTCCTCATACAATGGTTCCTATGATATCTTACGAAAAGTTATTCCTCAATTTTTGTGCATTTCACGACGAATGTCCAGCGGCAATTTCCACTGCGGTCTTTTCAAAATAAACTTGGTCAGGATTAGGTAACAAAACTACATAGTTAGGTTTAGAAAATGATCATAGTTAAGTTAGGCCACACCGGAAGTGGTTACGCTGCACCGTTTCGTAACTTAAAGGAACAGTGTATAACATTTTGGAGGATCTTAGCAGAAATGGAATATAATATTTATAACTATGTTTTCATTAGTGTATAATCACCTGAAACTAAGAATCATTGTGTTTTTGTTAGAACGAGCCCTTCATATCTACATAGGGAGCGGGTTCTCTTCACGGAGTCCGCCATGTTTCTACAGTAGCCCAGAACGAACAAACCAAACACTGGCTCTAGAGAGAGACTTTCACGTTTTTATGTTACCTGAAGGCCACCATAGTTCTCCGACACGCTTGTGAAACTGCGGTAACGTGAGCCGTAGAGTGCAGCTGCTGTCTGACTTCCGTTGCTCCGAAAGTAGTGTTATTATGGTAAGAATGGCCTCTGAGCGAGGTGAACAGGGTTACCATGGTTTTGTACTCGCCGGCTCACATTACTGCAGTCTTGGAAAGGGAGGAGTGAGCGGAGAGGAACCCAGTTGGTTGGAATCTACAACTACACCACTAGATGACGCCAAATCCCATAAATCCACGCCGACCTCCTCCCTATGCGGTGTTTTGTCGCTCTTTGTACTTCCTGGTTTTACAATTACGTGGATTAGATACAAATTTATTTCATGGGAGACATACGAATTATAGTGCATTAAGATGATGAAAGATAATATGCCACATGGTACAAAATATTTATTAACCCTTTCTGGTGCTTCTCTACAATTCTCTAGATCAGGAAGTGTGCAAGCAACTGTAAATAACATCTTTGAAAATACCACCGCCACTCAAGAATCTGTTGATCAGGCCATTAATCAGGCTATAACCAACCAACCAGATGGATTGTTGAGTAATGCTTCATTTACAGGTAAGTACTGCTACAATGATTGATTTTAGATGAGATCCTCACATGTATGAGCAACAGGCTACATTATTTCAAAAAGAAGATTTTTTTCTCATACACCTGTTTTACATCGTCTCTGTCTTAGGTACAAACCTGTGTGTTCAGGAGCCATTTCCCTGTGATGTCTTCAGTACAATGTGCGCAAATAAAAACGGTCGGGCTTTTTGTTACTGTAAAGAGGGCTACATCTCCATGCCGTACTCCAACACCAGCTGCAGAGGTAAAAGTGACTATTTAACATTTATGAATCTCATTTATCAAGAATAGTATTAGGTTTGAATAAGCAGACTAGAACATGCTCTAGTATTGTCTTTTATGTTAAAAAATGTGTAATCTCCAAGCGAGGCATCACCTCCTTTTGCCGAATAATGATAAATGGAAACCTTAATAATTTTGAGGATGTATGTCAGTCTTATGAGCTTGGCAAAGAGGATTTTTACTGGAACCTACAGATCCAAATATATAAGGATCCATGATTTGGCTCAACCCTTAAGAATAACCTAGATATTTATTGAAGCTTATGATTCAAAAAACACTAAAGGCATCATAGGTAAACTATACAAGGGCTTAGCTTCAATGAATAACAATTCAACTAATTAAATAAGGCAGCGATGGGAAATTGGAAACTAACATAGTAATACCAGAGAAAATGTTGCTTCTTGTATGGGAAACCAGTTTACTTCCACTAACTTTTTGATTTGGAGAGATATCTGCTGGAAAAATTTGGCCCGTTTCTTTATTAGCCCCAACCAGAAAACCCCAAAACGTAAAAGTGACATGTACCTTTTGAAGATTATTATGGCTGCTAGTAAGAAGACTATTATTAAATGCTGGCTCCAAGGGAACACTCCCTCTTTTGCCCTTCTTATCAACATAATCAACTCCATCTGCTCAATGGAGAAAATTACTTTCACTCTTTAAATTCAAAAGGAGAAGGGGGATAAATACTGGTAAAAAAAAGGGATAGTTATAACCATGTAGACTCTTAACAATTCTTCCTTTGTCTGAATTTTCTTTTTATATGCAACTGTATCTGTACTTTTCGATGATTATTATTGATTTTGCTGTATGTGTTCTGCTGTATGTCCTGTTCTATGTTCATGAAAACAGAAAAAAACAAGAATTATTAAAGCCTCATATAGACTATAAGAGCTGAAGACCAACAGCATCTGAAACAAGCTCAAGTAAAGTTTTCCCAGCTGATCTACAGTTAGGAGAGCTGTAACAGAAGCTTCTTATCCTCAGTGAAATACTTGTGTGTAAGAATGAGGGGGAGAAACAACAGGGAGTGAGACTCCGAGACAGGGTCAAGAGCTGTAGCCTTTTCTCCATGTCGACCCTTGACTCTTACTTCATTTATCTCTCTAATTTATTTCTTTTTAACGGCGGGTTGTTTCCCTGGAAACACATGGAAGAATCACAGCTTTCTCTCTCCCTCTTTGTGGAGGGTTGTGACCAAGGAGATCCGCTATAGGAAGAGAAAATAAAGTCAAATGCTGCATACACTTCCTTTCCCAGGAAATACATAATGTACCATTATGAGCTTGTTTGTAATGGTCATCATGCAGCCTCCATATGAAGGCTCTCATTGTGCTCATGCTCTCATTGCGTGTGCAACCAGGCATGCTGTACATCTCCGTCTACCGTGACTGAGTCTGAAACTGTAGCTTGTTATGTTCTTATTTCAGTCTCTTTATGCAAAACATTGTATGTGTTTGTGTGTTTGAATTATCATGTTTCTCTTTGTAGCATGTCCAAGTGGGCAGAGGGCAGCGGGAGACGAGTGTCAACCGTGAGTACACACACTTTTCATTGTGTTTGGAGGGTAAGTTTTGCATGTCCAGGTGTGGTGTGTGTGGTTACATGTCGATGTGAAGTTGGCTCCCCCATGTGGATTCAATGTTAAACTCCATTAATATGCAACAGCTTAAATATAAATATCATTGTGTTTAACCGCTCTATTTTGTCCTTCAGATGTGCATTTGGATATGCTGGCTTCAACTGCAATGACTGTGAGTAACAACACTACTTTCAAAGGCTGAAATAATGCAGCAGCAGTAGTAACAGCTATGTGCTGACCCATAAAAATCGAAATGTCTTGTATGTGTGTGTTTACAGCCGCTCTGCTGGCAGTGGTGGTCATCTCCTGTGTACTGGGAGGAGTTCTTCTCATCATTGTCCTGGCTGTGCTCGCATACAGCTGCTGGTGAGGATATAAAGAAAACTCCTATGCTCACACTTTGACCCACATTAACCCTATAAATGTTTAGCAGATATATGGCTTTGATTATTTGCAGGTCAAAAGATGTAAAACTAGGGTTACATTTAAGTTGAAAAGTGAATTTTTGAAGTGAAACATCATTTTATTGCCTATATTTCAATGTATAGACCTGTTTCACATTGAGATCAAATCACTGAAATGCTTTTGAAGCAGTTATATGTTACTTAGATGTCTAAAAATCTCACTTTTCTCATTGCAAATCACCAAATTAATACTTAAAGAGGTTAAAGGATAAGGCTTGTTATATTCAATATTTTTCTTATTGTCAACAAATCTCATGAAAAGACCAACAATGTGTTACTCATCTTTTAGTATTTTCATATTCTGCTGGGGCACTCAGCCCCAAAGCACATTGGTTCCTACTGAAGATGTGAATCTGTACAAAAGGGTCACAAATATAATGTTTCAGTTTAAAAAAAAACAAAAAACGTTATTTTTATCAGTTGGGCACTGTAGTTTTAGTGTTTCTAAGAGTAAATAAGGCATGAGTTTGGGACTGTTTTCAGCTGTGGATTACTATCATTTGATGTGTTAGTGAGTATTTATGGCAGCAGGAAGGTGCATGATAGATTAACTACAATGACCATGTTCATAATATGCATGTTCATTTTACATTCCCTGTTGTCTGTACATCAGGAGGAGATGCTCAGAGGACAAGTCAGACTACAACAGCAGTCCATACTCATCAGGTGACGCAAACCAGCCATGGCCCACCGGCATCACCTCCATCCCCCGGGCCACTACTAACTTTGATGCAGCTCCTCCCATAGAGATGACAGAAGGGGGCAGCACTCGTGCCCTGGTGGACAAAAAGCATCAAAACAACGGACTGGTGAGTTATCGCACGTTATCTTCTGTCGCCTCTGCCGTCTGAATTACTCGCCACTAATCCTCACACTCACAGTCTTGCATTGTGTCAATCATCCACTAAATCGGCCTTTAGTTTGTTCATTGTTGTCCCACCCACATTGCAACTGCTTATTAACCTTAACCCCATCCAGCAATCATGGATTTGATCATTTGCAGGTGAAAAATATATCTAGGTTTATGTTAAAATCTGGCTAAATTAAGATTTTTTTAGACATCTAGATTACATATAACTGTTGTTTCAACATCATCTTAACATTTATTTTTTTCAACTGTATTTATTTTCTTTTAGTTATATTGTACAATATTAACTAAACCCAACATACATGTACATGTACACATATGTATAGACAAGGTATAACAACAATAATCTAGGGCTGTCAATCGATTAAAATAGTTAATCGCGATTAATCGCAAATTAATCGCTAATTCTTTTATCTTTTCAAAATGTACCTTAAAGGGAGATTTGTCAGGTATTTAATACTCTTATCAACATGGGAGTGGGCAAATATGCTTGCTTTATGTAAATGTATGTATATATTTATTACTGGAAACAAATTATCAACACAAAACAATGACAAATATTGTCCAGAAACCCTCACAGGTACTGCATTTAGCATAAAAAAATATGCTCAAATCATAACATGGCAAACTGCAGCCCCACAGGCAACAACAGCTGTCAGTGTGTCAGTGTGCTGACTTGACTATGACTTGCCCAAAACTGCATGTGATTATCATAAAGTGGGCATGTGTGTAAAGGGGAGACTCGTGGGTACCCTTAGAACCCATTTTCATTCACATATCTTGAGGTCAGCAGTCAAGGCACCCCTTTGAGAAAGTAGTGGCATTAAAACAAAATGCGGTATTATTGCGTTAACTTTGACAGCCCTAAAAATATTCTAATAAAATAAAAAGAAATAAGGAAAATAAGTTAAAAAATGGGGGATTCAAATAAAAGTAGTGTAGTTGGAACCTGCTATACACTGAAACTGACTCTTTTAAATGTTTTTTTAAACCAAATTTAGCTCAGTTTTAACCCTAAACACCTGGAACTTATTTGACCTGCAAATCAACAAATCCACGCTCACTAGCCACACAATCATGTTGTATCATTTCAGACACATATTAGATGCTTTGATGATATGTTTTCAATCCTATGCACACCAGTATGTTCACCCAATCATCCACAATGTATACACACCTATAGTGCTATCACGTAGCTCCCTCCCATGCTCCCTGCTTTGCCTGACTCCCAGTGTGTTGCTTTAGGGGTTTCAGCCGAAGCAGAAAGGATGGAAAAAGGTAAGGCATGGCTTTGCTTTTAGTTTCTGATTTGCCGTGATGCCGTCCTGATGATGATTTATTTACAGGCCAGAGTGAGAATTAAGGTGGAAGGGTTTCTGGGTGATGGGGAGCTTCATGAGACAGATTGTTGTGGAAAGCCGTGTGCTTTCAGCTACATGTAAATGTAGCGGGTGAAAGCTCAACGAAGCTCAGCTGATGCTAGTGGTTTGGTAGTAGTCATTTTCACTGCACGTTGGTGACTGCGGTTACTCGTGTACGTGTGCTTGGCTTTTGTGGGTGTTGAATGGTTAACGTCTCTACATCTGAAAGATACTAACACGCTGACTGTTTCTGCTGACATTTCATTAGGGATCTTACGATCTCAACCCAGAAGGAATGAACACCTTCAAAGGTAAAAATCCATCCCGTTACTCCTACCTGGTTCAAGGCCACGAGAACCCCTACTTCTTACCAGGAGACGGCAGCAAAAACTGATGAAATCCAGGTAGAAATGAGGATCAAAAAGAAGCCACTGATTGAAAACTCTGGGTCTACTAGCACATTTCCTCAGAAGGACCAGGTTATTTATACATTCTTGAACTTGCTTGGATTTAATGACAAATCACAGAGGTCATTTTTTTTAAACTGGGAAACGGCCACCAAAGAGATTCATTCATACGAGCAAGAACATTCAAACAATTTTTTTTGTGCGTCACGTCTGTTGCTGATCATAACCAGTAGATGTCGCTGTTGCTCTGTGTAATTCTCCTGTTGTTTTACAAGGTACATTTGACTTTTTTTTATGCTATTAAGAAATCATCCTGTAGTCTTTTAAATGAAGCTTCGTATATTGCTGATTGCACTAAAGTGTGTGTTAAGTTTACTACCAGTTTTCCTCTCAAATCAAAGGTAAATTGAATGTGGGCTTTCAGGGGCTGCTAGATATTTTTCTTATGGGTCTGATTATTTTTTTAGATAAATAAATCTTTTACGACTAAAGGGGCTGGATCCCTGGTTCAGGGTATTTTTTAAAGGGATTTATATTATCGCCGTCTAAAGCTGAGTACTCTCTGTATGTTGAAGCTGCACTTGCAAAATGTGCCTGTTTTAATCGTCTGTTTGACAAACAGGAAACATGCAAAGCTGGTGATATAAAGCCTGTCTCCTGGATGTGCCAATTATCACTTGTATACATTTCTTTTGAAAACTCTCATATATATATTTATCCATGTGTGTCGGAGACAGTGCACTATTTTATATGTGTGTAAGGTTTTGTAAATAATTGAGGATCTTTTGGCACTGAATATGTGTTTGTGTGCAATGGAAATAAATTAATTTAAACAGTCTTTTGTTTGTTATCATTGATGGATGTAGTCAGTACAACTGCCCTTTATAAGTACTTAAACAGCTTTATCGCCCCATAATTCAAACCTTTGTGCTCTGAGTCTTTTACACCCACTTTGTGTCACTAAAAAGAGTCAAAATTCTCTGATTCCAGCTTCTTAAATGTGAATATGTTCTGGTTTCTTTCCTCTTCTATGACAGTATACTGAATATCTTTGAGTTGTGGACAAAATAAGACATTTAAGGACGTCATCTTTGGGTTTGGAAAACTCATTTTTCACCATTATATAGGCCAAACAACTAATTGATTAATTCAGAAAATAATCAACAGATTAATCAACAATGAAAATAATAGTTACGGCACTAATTTGAGGTCCTGGAGACCACAGTCTGTCTTCAACAGTTCAAAAACATACTTAACATTGTTTTATTGGCTTGATACTTAATGCATTTTCCAATGCGATTATCTGGTTAATATAATGTTTAACTGATGACATGTTTCAGAAGTCCACTATAGAAAATGATGCATTACTTTTGTTACTTTTACATTTTTTTGTCTGTGAATGAGGTTTTGGCCAACAAAATGAAAATATTTGTTCCTGTAAAGTCCATATACCATACAAACATATTAATATTACAACTTTTTATCTGGTTAACTTTTGACTTTATTCTCATATGACTTTTTTCTCGTAAAGTTATGACTTTATTCTCATAATACGACTTTTTTTCTTGTAAATTTATGACTTTATTCTCGTGATATTACAACTTTTTTTTCTCGTTAACTTCTGACTTTATTCTCAGAATATTACGACTTTTTTCTTGTAATATTCTGACTTTATTCTCGTAATCTCAGATTTATTTATGTTTCCTCAATGTGGCCCTAATACTCCGTCGTGGTATTACCTGTATACTCTTTTGTGTTTCTATGAGTGGGCATCCATCTTGTTTATCTCGTGTACGCACACGAGGACGCACCTGCGATACACCTGGCTACCTGACCAACAGGTGGCGGTGACGCGCCAAGGTGTGCTGCTACCAGTTAAGACTGCGGAGAAGAAGAATTCAAGCAAGGACTCGTGGACACAAACATTTATGGATTAAAAATACTTTTAAAAAAAAGGGTTTCGCAAATGTTTTACGCGGACGGAAATACGCCCAACACGTTTGTTTCCGTCACAGACAAATACAACGTCATTTGGTGAGTAACAATGAATGTAAACATAAGTTTAGCTAGTTGACAACAAAACTGCGCTCTGAGCAGACTAATCAGAGGCATCAGTGGTCAGGTAACGCGGTGGTGGTTGAGGTGTGTTTTACGACACGTCTTCAGGGTTGAGGACACATTTTTATGTCTCTTTATGCAGGATTTCTTCATTTGTTTATATATTTACTAAAACTTAATATGAATGGCGGTTCTCTAAATCAATATATCTGAAAATCTGCATATGCAAAAGTTCAACATTAGTTTGCAAACACCAGTGTCATTTAAACCGAATAATACGTAGGACTGTAAGTGTTGGTGCAGTTCATTATGAATGTCACGACAGCAGAAAAACCTTTTTAAAAAAGTCATTAATACAGGCAAACAATGTCAGAGCCAGGGGGAAACTTTTAAATAAAAATATTAAATAAAGAGCACACATAAATTGTTAAAATTATTATTTTTTTTAGTTATAAATGCTTTTAATGTACTTTTTAATTTCCAAATATTATAAATAAGAGTTTAGAGTGGCTAGATTTTGATTTATGGATGTGAAATCTTGCTAAAATTATGATCTAATTTATTATATTTAATTATTTAAGGAAGTATAAAAATACGAGGAGTATATATAGTATTGGCAATAAACAGACTTAAAAAAATTGCACAAGTGGAAAATGATATTGCACAGTGAGAATGAAATGAAATTCCACCTAAAGATATTGCACAGTATGAATTATGCCAGTACCACCAAAAAAAGAGTCAATATTAACAGTAACGTAACAAGACACATCCTTCCAAAACGTGTTGGTGTGAGGGCAGGAGCTAAATGGATGGCCACATGAATCACAGTGTTAATGAGATTATTCCTGGAGGTGGAGGTTGATGTTGACTGTGCATTTTACCCAGAAATCCTCCATCTTTCCTGTCTGCAGCAGTGCAGCGCTCTGTCACCCTGAGTGACGAGGTGTTTGAAGGCCTCACAAGTTTTATGTTGCTGTTTGTGTAGGAAGACTTTGGCTGGCAGTATGTTGGCATCATACAGTCCAAGAGCTGCTCCTCGCTGGCTCTGAAAAGCTGGGATTTGGTTTGCTCGGACTTGGAGGCTAAATCTGGCTTTGCCAGGCCTTAATCTCGGGCACTGGGTCACTGGAGCACACTGTGATTGGCATACAGGGGGTACAAATCAGATGCACATGTGTGTAATTTGCATGTACAGAGTGAAATGTATGTGTGTTTACGTAACTTCCTGATCTGTAGCTTAATATTAATGCCAGCGGCAGGGCTGGATTTTAACACTGGTGTGTGAGTTAAAATGACACGAATTAAGCAGATTTTTATAAGACAGAGGGAATGTGGTGTTTGACTTTGTGCATTGAGGAAATCTGGCTTAAGCTGTAATGTCTGTGTGATCTATTTAACCCCCCCTGCATTGATTAAACTTGTGAAGTTTTGGTGTTATGATGAAGGATGTTGAAGATCATTCTCTAATATTTTTCTAAATAAATCATGTTGTTCCTGCGAAGATTTTCCACTGATTATTATAACCATTTATCATTGTTTCAGTTTGGCTTCAGTCCTGCAGCTGCTGTCAGTATTGGTTATATAATAATAAAGATCATTTTCAAGTAATGTAATTGACCTATTGATACTCATAATGTAATTATAACAGTTATGGGATTCATCTTCTGGCTTCTTTGTCTTCTGTTATTAGCAGCAGCTGAGATAGATAGGGCTGCCCCTTCTTAGTCGAGTAGTCAACTAATAGATTGCTTTGGTCTCAGTCGACTCAGATTTCTTTTGTCGATTAGTCATTTTTCATGCTGAATATTATTTTCAATAAACGTATGAGCACATCTCTGGTAAACACAGGATTTAAAGTGGTGCTTTTGTGTGATTCTTTGCGGAGAAACTCAGTTTTACAGATCTGTCGATTCGTATGAGTGTTAGTCGAGTAAGAATTGCTTTGGTCGAGGACAGCCCTAGTTGAAATTGCTGGATATTGATGCATTTTGGTAAAATTATTACAGTACAACTAGACTGAACAATGGACTCAAAGAGCTGCTGAACATGTTACTGATATAATAGATGAACTGAATAAACTACTAGTGTTAATTAAGATCTCTGGCTTTGGTACAAATTGCCAAAGAGAAAAATATTCTGAAAACGTTTTTATTTTCTGTTAAATTTCCTCTTTTACCTTTAGTGGACCTCAGTGGGATATCGCCAAATATTATGTTAGGGCTGCAACTAACTAACTAACTAACTAACTAACTAACTAACTAACTAACTAACTAACTAACTAACTAACTAACTAACTAACTAACTTTGTCCACAACTCAAAGATATTCAGTTTACTGTCATAGAAGAGTTAAGAAACCAGAAAATATTCACATTTAAGAAGCTGGAATCAAAGACAATTTCAACTTTTTTTTACTTAAAAAATTACTCAAACCGATTTATCGATTATCAAAAAAGTTGGTGATTAATTTAATAGTTGACAACTAATCGATTAATCATTGCAGCTCTATATTATGTCCTTCAAACTCCCTCATAACCCAGTGTGTAACCTAAAACATAAAAAAGGTGGTCAATATAAAAACAAAGCAGTATTTCCAGATTTAACGACAGCAGATAAATGTAAATGTATAAACTGTGTGAAGAACAGAATCCTTCATTAACTTGACTTATACTGAACACTTGATTTCCTGCTCTGTGCGTAATGGACTCGTCTCTCTGTCGGCCCAGGCAGCGGCTCTTCTCAGCTGTGGAGGAATGCATCGTATTTTGTTCCCATTACCAACCTGCCAACTCCTGGCTCC
>CAKALG010045955.1:0-11430 GCA_916700815.1 Helicolenus hilgendorfi
GAGGAAGAGCTGTATGTGTGTGTGTGTGCGTGCAATTGTGTGCCAGCGTGGGTCTGTAATGAGCCCAGCCACCCAGCTGAACAGTAGAGCAGGGTGGTGGAGATGAGATGGAGGTCCAGGCATACAGCCTGTCAGCTCCCAGGCTTTCAACTCAGCCGCTCAGCAGCCTGCAGTCACGCACGCGCACACATTTTTACACACTTTTACACACTCTTGTCTTTTACACACTCTTGCACACACACTGAGAGACACACAGACTCTTTGTCTCCCATACAGATGTATGTATGCACAGAGACATGTGTGTGTATCCATACGGGCTTGAATGCATGCACGCACACGTGCAGAGGCAGATGATCGTGCACATTCACACAGATGTGTAGCATACACACAAACTCAGTGACACACCCACTCTCCGGGACAGAAATACACACAAGCATGCAAAAGACTCACTGCTGACGATGGGTACGTAGGGTTATGGCAAGAGTTGGGTTAAAGGGAAAAAGATGAAAAGAATGATAGCAACAGGAAAGCCGATGCAATCGTTAAGAGGAATGAGAGACTCGCCAATTGGCAGTAATAAGTAGTATAATATACCTGCAATTAACACCTGTAATGAGAGAGGTGTTAACGATGAGTAGCGGGGGGAAAAGGGAGGAAAAGGAAAGGAGGGAGAACAAGATGGAAGCAGAGAGACTTCAGGGAGGCTGATGTTGAGAATAATTATGACTATTTCAACATGTGTATATACAGTATAAAGGCGTGGTTATCTTATAAAGGCAAGCAAGCAAGTCGTGAAACAGAGAGGGGTAGGTGGAGAGCCAAATGGGAGCTCAGCAGGACATATAGAAAACCAAGAGAAACATAATGGGAATATAAGGGAATACAGAGAACGCTTTCGGACTATGAGATTACGTCCTTCTGGCTGTGCTGCTGCCCAGAACTTTACGTCTTATTTGTTTGAACGCGATAGAGCAGAGGTTTCCAAACTCCTGCCTTGACTCTGAATGAAAAACTAAATCATCGCCTTGGAGATTCCAGCAGCTTGCTGTTCAAACTACAGAAACTGGCAGGAGAGCCCAGATTACACCATATATGGAAACTCCCTATGAGCTGCTTCACAGTGTTTTTAAATGGTCATGTAACATGTTTAAATTCTTGATAAGGACATTGCAGCAGGTCTGAATTAATAAATGTATTTTTAAAAGATCACCAGTGTTGGTTCATTTAACAGAATATTCAGAAGTGTGGGCTTCTTTATACTGGATGGCATCTCACCTCCTATACAACAACGATTACCCTGTTTCGCACAGAATACAGTGTTGTCACAGCCATTCACAATAATGGAAATCAATCCCAACATGACTTTCAATTTATTTGCATGAATAAGTAATGTGCCCTTGATTTAGCATGCTGAAGGAGCCCGAGCCCAACGCTTTTTTTTTTATGCCACTATTAGCATAAGAGAGGCTGATTCTTTTTAATCAACTAATAATGAATGTTAGGGGAGCTTGTTCAGACCGCACCATGAGACCTCACAGCTCACACACACAAAGCACACTACCAACCTGATGACCAATTAAAACAGCAGTCCCCTGTTTATTCTTCCACTTGCTCTCTCTTGCTTCCTCTCTGCCCATGCAAATGCTGATTATTTTTGGAATGACAGGTAACACTTCATTATTCAAAACCGCACATTTAGGTTAAAAGCATTTTTTTTCAACCCAATTAGACCCGCACCAAAATTAAAAGCTAGCTTTTATTTCAGTTCCCATTGACTTCAAATCTAATAGCCCCCTGTAGTAGTTTTATTAATTGCAATTACATTAGTTGAGTTTCCTCCGACTTGTTAACGTGCAGAATGGCTCTGGAGAGTCTGTGTGTGTGTGTACATACTGCGGGTGAGTGTGTAGTTATGTTTTTTTTTCTACTATTTACCTGCTAGCTGACTTTTATTCTTCCCACTTGAGAGCTGTTCTCACCTTCCCAGCTCACTCCAACTGTTTGTGCGGATTGTAAACTCGACATCTACCAGTTGCCCTCTGTTAAAACTCTTCCTCATAGCTCTATCTACCTGTTTCCAAGCACACATTTTGTATCTAGGCTAGGGGCAATTGGGTTATTAAAAAAAAAAGAGTCCCCTTTCTGTAAGGGAAAAAGACAGATAAAAAACATTACACTGAATTCAGCTTTTACATTTACATGTATTTGTTTGTCAGATGCTTTTGTCCAAAGCAACATACAAATAAGGTACAACCTCTTTTTCAACTTAATTTTTATTCACCCTCACCAGGCCTGGAAGTTCATCATTTTAGGGGCCACTTGGCCTTTGGTGTTGTCAATTGTTTGAGGGCACAAAGGCCAAATGTCAGAGCATCCATACAAAAATGAAATAATGAATTTAACTTTAAGGTTAAGGGTGAGTTTATTTTTAATTCAAATTCAAATTCAAATATAACTACAAAACAAGTGTAGTGCCCGTTTGGAGCGGGATGATTGCTTGGCCCCCAGAAGTTCTTGCAGTGTTGTCGAGAGCCGCGGTATGGCTGCTTGCACCCGCCAAGCACCGTCCAATCAAGGAGTTATGTGAAGGACAGTCATACATACATACATACACAGACAGACCGACAGACAGACAGACAGAGAATACCCCCTTTACAGTTAGATGATGCTGCTACAGCGTCACCTTTTGGGCAAATGGTACCAAATTGGTAATTGTCACTCAGACATTGTATCTATACATGTCCACCAAATGTGGTCACAATAGCACAAAGGGTTCAGTAGATATGACATTTTTGTAACATAAGCCCTGCCCACAGCATTTAGGCTAACTGTGAGGGCCAGCTATAACAACATTTTATGGAACATCAAACATCTTTTTGGTCCAGAGATGTTCTGTATTTAATTTCTTGACGATTGCTCAAAATATGTAGGAGGAGTAGTGAAAAAATCAGATTTGGACAAAATTCAAAATGGCATGAAATTGAGGAGCTACGCGCTACGACTCAATATCAAAAATAGATTAGGCGCATATTGTTTCGTGGAGCAGAGAGCCACTTCTGGGACGCTTCTGAGACGCTTCTGAAACGCGCTACGGCATGTCTGGTGGAATCACAAGCATTGTCTAGAGTGGTTGGGATCAGCTCCAGCGGCCGCGTCACAGCAGGTACATGGTGCAGCTGCACCCGGTGTCAAACTATCGTCATATAGCCTGGTTTTCCAGCGGTTCATACCAGGCTTGAAATTGAATCCACCACTTGTTATATGCGCAGCGTTTCACTTGATGTTGCCCGATAAGAATTCAGAATCTCGACAAAAGACACTGGTGTCTAAAAACTGTACTGACGAGAAAGCGGCAGCAGACGGGACATCAAGGCCACTGTGGCCCCCTCTAGTTTTTCCTTTCCGCCTGTGGTGTCAAGTACTATTCAAGATTTAATTTCACCAATTACTCCACAAGCTAATTTCATAAATGTGTACACCCTCGACTCTAGAGGAAGGAAGCAAATTGAACTTCCTCATGAACTCCTTCTGGCCTAGAGCTGGACACCACAGGCTTAGAGTGAACATTGGGCACACTGCATTTCAAACTAGTAGAAAAATCATAATTAGTATATAAATAAATGCAATGTTAGGTCATCTACCTCGTATTGTAATCAGACTTGGAATTCAGCTAATGTCACTTAAACAGATGATATGTAAGGAACATAATTAGTAATCTAATCTCAAATATTTGAGCGTAACAAATCAGTTTTCAGGTTAATAAATCAGTATGGATCCCAAGGAGAATGCAACAAGATGCTGATTATTGTAAACATGCTGCTACTGATGGATGTTGTCCACCAACTCAGCAGAGCCTGTGTAGCTGTCATCTCCATATTTCCGTAAACCTCCATTCACATGTTTGCTTGAGAGGACGTGGAATGAACAGAGTCTGAGAGCTGCTCAGCACCGGTTAGAGGGCTGGTAAAATTTCCATCCCTTAACCATATGTGATTAATATAAAAGCCCCGCTGGATTTGCTTGATGGACTTTTACATGGGAAATCACAGTAAACAGAAAGCAAATGAAAAAAGCAGCCAGTCAGACTCGGCTAAGAAAGCAGCAAATCTCCGAGGCTTCCTGCAGTGTGTTATGGACGTGATGTTGAGCTGTGGTTCGTCTTTGTGTCCAGTTGGGTGAAGGTCTGATTCTCTGGAGCTCTGCCAGTCGCCATGGCAGTTTGGGATTCTTGAGTTTCCAAAGCAGAACCAGAAACGGACCAACTTTTAAGGCTCCGCCGCTGCTCCCTGGGCGGACTCTCTGACTACTGTTTCAGATCATTACCCAGCCCCAGTAATCAAAACTGATTTATGTATATTTTTTGTGTGCGAGTATGTCTGCTGTACACATGTATGCAACTTTGTGGTACTTGTACAATTGCATGCACTGTAATGGGTGTGCATGATGATATCTAACCTTATTAAATATAAGCTTACTTAGAATTAACAGAGGCAATGCATTTGAAAGTCTAGTTTTAAACTCTTGCTAAAATATGGCGAGTGTTCCAGCCTCTGAACGATTCACAGTGTGAGGCTGCACCTCCATTCCTCACCTGCTTTTCTGCTCTGTGTGAGGTGTGTCAGTGATGTTGATGAACTGGGGGAAGCATGGGTTTGCATTGCAAAATGTTAACGCTCACTCTTCTCTTTGTCCTGTTCTCCTTTTCTACCTCTGTCTATCTCTTTCTGTCCTCTCCCTCCCCCTCCCCCTCTCCTTCTCCCTCTGTGTTCCAGTGGGTACTCCTTACTACATGTCACCGGAGAGGATACATGAAAACGGATACAACTTCAAGTCTGACATCTGGTCGCTAGGATGCCTGCTCTACGAGGTAAACTATGGGAATGTGTGCACACACACTGTCACCCTGCAGTCGACTGTGGGAGTGACGTGAGAACACAGCGGCTCAGACACACACACACACACACACACAAACAAACAAACCATCCTCAATATAATAGAGTACTGTAAGAAAATATATACAAATGCACCTGCACTTTCCCACATGGTTGTACTGCACTTACAAGTCATAATGTGCAAAATAAAAAATGTACACAGTTTTATACGTAATAATTACGGGTGTGGAAAAAATCGATACAGCATAGTATCGCAATATTTTGCTCGGAAATATTATATCGATACACGGACATCAAGTACCGATCTTTTATTATATAAAACTATTAAACTCTTAACAATCCGACGGCGAGCACAGATATTATTCTGTCTTTCAGAAGTTGTGGCGGGCTCAGTCTTGAAGCTAGAGTGAAGATACTGGTAGGTTAGAATATAGTAGAACCATGTTATGATAGGTTGTCGGGAAGAACGCTAAATAACGCTCCAAAGTTACGCTTAATTTTGGCGAGGGAAAACTTGCATAGCCATTTTCAAAGGGGTCCCTTGACCCCTGACCTCAAGATATAGGAATGAAAACTCTGAGATGAACAGAGTGAAAACTGTATCTTATTAGATAAAACAGATGTTGATAAACTGCATAATTTTCAGTTAAATAATGGTAATGAATCACAATATATCTTATCGCAATACTCAGCATATCACAAAATATTTAAAATTACAATAAGATCGTATCGTGCCTTAAGTATTGTGATTATTTCCTATCGTGGGGCCTCTTGTGATTCCCGTCCCTACTAGTAATAATTAGGACACACTGACAGCTGTTGTTGCCTGTTGGGCTTGAGATTGCATGTTATGATTTGAGCATATTTTCATGCTAAATGCAGTACCTGTGAGGGTTTCTGGACAATATTTGTCATTGTTTTGTGTTGTTAATTGATTTCCAATAATAAATATATACACACATTCGCATAAAGCAGCATATTTGCCCACTCCTATGTTGATAAGAGTATTAAATACTTGACAAATCTCTCTTTAAGGTACATTTTGAACAGATAAAAGAATATGCGATTAATTTGCGATTAATTACGATTAACTATGGACAATCATGCGATTAATCGTGATTAAATATTTTAATTGACTGAGATAGTATTTTACATTTCTTTACCTGTTATCCCTCCTGTTCCTTACTCTTTTCTCTGAAGACTCTTTGAGTTAAAGTCCTTTAGCCCGGGAACCTGCTAAACGTTGAAACGCTGGCGAGTGAAGGGAACTGACATGGCCATGTGTTTTAGATAAGGCCGCCCAGTGACACTGACTAGTTTGATTAGTCAGGAGCAAAACACCACAGGGCTCTGCTGCAGACCACACTGAGTGGAAACAAGTCCAGGAGGAGCGCACAGCGGAGGGAACAAAGAGGAGCAGAACAGTGATAGACATGGATGATAGCAGTCAATCTGAGGTCTCACCTTGCCAACCCTCGCATACACACACACACACACACACATTTTCAGAGACACACATTGCGGCCAAGGAAACACCCACATTTCCCTCCCCTCCTCTCTGCTAACTCCCCTGAGCTGCTGATCACTTGGGCTGCATTTCAACGCACCAGTGACTACACCTTCTCCGCAGAGCCTCAGGCATAGAGAGGTGGAGAACGTGCAAGGGAAGAAGTTTCAGCTCAGCTTGCAGGTCATGGTTGCTCAGAGACCGCAGTCCTTCATGCTAATTACTTTCCCACAATGCACCGCGGCAATGCAAGGCTGTGGTTGGCTGAAAGCGGTGGATGCTGTAGGTCACATTCTGTTTTCGTACTTTTTATGTGTGGTGTATGTGTGTGTGTTTTACATGGAGTAGGCTACTTCTACTCTTAATAAAAAACAGATTGCTCTAGTTTATATTACTGCTGTTGCATAGTTTCTGCAGGTATCATGATTGCGTAACCACACCAGCACAGTTTTGTTTAATTAAGCTCATTTCGTTGTGGTTAATTTTGTTAGGGTGAGATTGGTTTAGGTTATTTAATTGGGTTTAGTTAAAAGTAATTGTGACATCAATTCCCATACAATTGGACATTATTTTTTAGGGCTGGACATTTTAAATAATTTCCATATTCAAGAACTTTTCATTAAGTTATATAGAGTACTCGAGTACTCGCAAAAAAAAAATGCTGCGGGGTGCCAGTCATCAGGACTGAGTGTCTGTAAGAAACAGTCTTCAACTCCCAATTCTTAATGAAGTGGCAAGTGATGGTTATATATGACTCTGTGGTGTTAACGTAAATTCCTTTTAACACCACTAATTTCTTTAACGCATTAAAGCACTTTTTAGGTTGCAGCTGGCTCTGTTTTAAAGCTGCAGCGAAGATCCTTGCATCATATGAAACTAGAAAGTCTAAAGAACCCATTGGTACCAACCATGTCATACTAGCAGGTCGCAAAGGAGGCTAAATAACGCTCCAAACCAAGGAAAAACTGGCATGGCCATTTTCAAAGGGGTCACTTGACCTCTGACCTAAAGATATGTGAATGAAAATGGGTTCTATGGGTACCCACAAGTCTCCCCTTTACAGACATGCCCACTTTGTGATAATCACGTGCAGTTTGGGCCAAGTCATAGTCAAGTCAGCACACTGACACACTGACAGCTGTTGTTGCCTGTTGAGCTTCAGTTTGTCATGTTATGAGTTTAGCTTTTTTTTTATGCTAAACGCAGTTCCTGTGAGTGTTTCTGGACAATATTTGTCATTGTTTTGTGTTGTTAATTGATTTCCAATAATAAATATATATACACATTTGCATAAAGCAGCATATTTGCCCACAAATCTACCCTTAAGGTACTTAATTATTAACTTGTTTGAATCGATTTGACTTCCCTAATTTAATTATAATTGAAGATTCTGTCTGTGGTGCAACTTGATTTCTTACGATGTGTTTTTCAATATTGTGATGAGGAAGCTGTTTTTTTAAAATTGTGGTTGTAGTACTGCATGTGCCGCCTGAGCATTGATAGTTTCACAGTTGGGGAACAGTCAATTGATCTTTTATGACTTTCACCCTTAGGACAACTGCTAGGGGTCACGGTCTGGACTAAACACTGAGAAAGAAAGATGGAGACCAGGGATGAGGAGAGGGAAGGGGAGAGCTAGAGAGCAAAAAGTGAAAAAAATAGAGGGAGACTTGTTGCTCCCTCAGGAGGTCAGGAGGCAGGGAATAAAGATGTGAGGTGAAAAAGTTTAGGAATCTATATAGGAACAATATAGGAAGCTGGAGAAGGGCTTAGGCAGTAGATGTCTTAAGAGAGAATGAAAAGAGAGGGGAGAAAAAAGGTTAGAGAGAGAGAGTGGAAGGGGAAAATAACAAATAGCGAGAGCAGGGTTATAGATTGCTGGAGAGAAGAGAAAAACGGGGGGTGTTCATTCAGAGAGAAAGAGACAGAACTCCAGCCATCAGGTCAAGGTGAGCCATGCAAGGAGCCTGTGGAGATAAAGATTTTACAACCTTATTGTTACCAGAGCCTCGCTCACCACGCCATGCATATTCTCTTTGAAGAGCAGACCCCTCGCTTTCCACTCTTCTTGGTAAGAGGGCTCCACAGTGCATTCAGTGTCAGGAAACTCTCCCAAACTCTCTCCTCCATTCCTCTTTCACTCTATTCTCCTGCTCTATATGTTCCCCTCCATACAGTATGCCTCGCTTAACCTGCAGGCGTACGGCATACACATAGAAATCCACGCCTAATCCCTTCGGTACTCATTGATTTCACTCTGAACATACAGTAGGGGCTGGAGATGGTGCTGGTGTATGTTTTTGTGTGCGTGTATCCCAGGGAGTTTGGTTTCTTACGTGTGAAACGGCTCCATTTGAGAGAGGCTGCATTTTCCATTCTTGTGCCTGGGGGGTTGCGTTAGGGTCCGAAGGGTCCGTCTGTCAATACCTGGTCATTGTATCTGCGTCTATCTTCATCTCCCATTCTGTTTGATCCCTTTCTCCTCATGTCCAACTTCATTACATCACCTGACCCTGCCCCGTGCCCTCTCTCCAAAACCTCCTCCACCGTTGTTAACAGGGATGCTGCAGTTGTCTCCCAGGGTGACCAGGAAGGGGGTTTGGTGGCATGCCAGTCGATTAGATTGCGGTCTCCTCCTGCTCTCAGTCAAAACCACATCATATTCACATATTCACCCCCTTGCTCAGTGTGTAAAAGAGATGCATTTTACACGCACACTGTAGGTCTCCAGCTCGTACGGATGTTTTGCGGCTGCTGTGTTTTATATCAAGGCTAGCAGGGGAGGAGAATACCTTAGAAAAGGCTTTACTGGAATGTGTCTCCTTCCTGTAGGAGCGCAGCCATCCATACCTCTGACTGTGCACATGTCTCATGCCTCCCGCCTTATTGCTCTCCCCTCCCCTCTTGTTTTGCTGTTGGTTTTATGAGGCCCAAAAATGCTGGGGTCTCAGCAGCTGGCGTTTGCATGTGATGAGTTGGCCCTGTGGCTAGATCTCTATATGTTTTTGGAAAATGGGAGTTGGGGTTTTTGCAAGCAAAGACTGCTGCCTGTGGATAGCCTTGGTATCCTTTTATCTATTTCATACAGTATGTGTAGTTTTTAATGCCTTCAAATTCACGTTTCTCCTACCAGTGTCAGCATCAAGGCCGTTACACACCGGCAGCGTTTTTTTTTAACTCGCACGTCAATATATTTTTCAAACTGTTGTTTTTGACATGAGTACTTTCGCACAGAATGTGAATATAATGCCGCGTATGTAATTTTTTTTTCCGGAACGAGGTCAATTTTCAGAGGTTTCGCGAATAAAGACATCAACGGATCATGTTGAGTGGAACGGGATGAGTTGCTACTATACATATATATATGAAACAACAACACCATAGTTCGAACCAGGATGGCAAACTTTATTACGCCTTTCAACCTTGACAAAGGCAGAGTAGACCGGAGCAAAAACTCCTAACCATAACCATTCGAGATCAATGCCTAACCTTAACCATCTCGTGAGAGTTATAATTTTAATGAGTTTTTCCTTCTAGACACGACCCAGACCGGATCCACTCTTTCTGTTCTTACCTTTCACAATAAAAGCCCTAGACATATAATATTTGCAGGCGAGTATTTCACATTTTCGTGTTGTATATTCGTCACGCCACCGGTGTGTAACAGCCTTTAGAATGAATGATCACAGGGCGTTCTGGTGGGATTAAGGCACCGACCAAGTATTTAGCTTTTTTGTGTTGTTTATTCGTTACGCCCGCGGTATGTAAAGGCCTTCAGACTGTGCCAAATCTAGCAAATTGTCAAACCCATTTGTGTACAATATGTCTTACTCTTCCTCTATTTATTATACCATAACTTGTCTTATCTATGCTTTCTGTCCTGTTCTCTGTTAAAACATTAATAACATTAATAATAAGAACTTTCAATTCAGTTGTACCTCTATGAAACTCTGGAGTTGGTAGGCTATTTAAAGGAGTAGTTTGACATCTTGGGGAATACACTTATTACATTGTTTTGCTAAGAGATGAGAAGACTGAGACCACTCTCATATCTGTCCATTAAATATGAAGCTTAAAAGTCCCTGTAAAACCACAAATTGGCGTTTTTACACTTCAGTTATTGTAAGGACTAAACAAACGAGATGTAATGTGTGAATTAGTGAGCTCTACAGGTGCTGGTAGGTGGATTTTGTTACCTTTGGACAGAACCAGGCTACCTGTTTCCCCTTGTTTCCAGTGTCTTTGCTAAGCTAAGCTATCAGGCTGTCGCGTCATATTTAACAGACATGAGAGTGGCGTTGACTTTCCTGTCTAACTCTCAGCAAGAGAGCAAGCAGAACTATTCCTTTTGAATTTGGCAATTCAAATACAACACTTGGTTTAGCTGCAGCAAGATGAGAACATAAGAGTCCAGCTTTCCTCAAAAGTTCAGCCCACTGGAACAATCTGGCACTTTCATCTCATCTGTCCATTCTTCTTCTTCTTCATATCTTTCTTCCCTTTTTAGTGTGTTGAAGTAGAGGAGGGATGACTCCACTGGGTGTAGGTATATTTTTAATGACTGTCCCGATTCATGTGACTTATTGCCTTGATTAATATATCATCATAAAACCACATGAAGGACCAATGAGCACATAAAAAAGTCATGCTTTCCTCACTTGTCCGTGTGTGTGTGTGAGTGGGAGAGCACGAGAGAGAAAGAGAGAGAGAGAGAGAGAGAGAGAAAATATACATATATTTTGCTTGTGTGTGTTAACATTTAGGAATTTGTATGTAGTGTGCGCCTATATTTGTATGTATGTGTGTGTGTGTTTATAAATGAGTAAGTGAGAACTTGTGAGGAACCCTTCGGTCCCAGGCTGTAAGGGCTCCAGGGATGAAGGGGGGGTGGAGGGAGAAGACGGCAGCCTCTCGCAGCTCCTTTTAATTGGCGTACAGGGAGAGAAGCTGGAGAGAGAGAGAGAGCGGGATCAGTGTTAATTACGCTGGAAGGCCCCATCCAGACCTTTTACACGGACAGGGATGCTGGCT
>CAKALG010045956.1:0-14222 GCA_916700815.1 Helicolenus hilgendorfi
AGCGAGCTTTAGAGAGAGAGAGAGAGAAAATGTATGGTCTAACATTTATCAGGCTCCTCCTCGCTTCCCCTCAACCCTCCCACGGGTTTCCATACCCCGTTTGTTGGAGTGTGTGGCTTGTGTCCGGATACAAGTGTGTGTGGTAACCTTCAAAAAGTGGTCTCAACTGCTTAATGAAAAGGAGCTGTGCTGAGCCTCAGAGCACACCACTGTCAGGTCTTGTACCCTTTCAGCTCTGGGGACGGAGGGAGCGAGGCAACACAGAAAGAGAGAAAGAGCCCTTAGACAGTGTGTAACTGCTCTGAAACAGCTCCTGTAAAATAGATGATGCCTCCAATTAAATGTGTCCATGGACTGGAGAAAGTTGAAGGCTGTGGAGGGTTGAATGGTACCGGACTTGTTGGCTTTCTGAGCCGTGTTGTCCTGAGCCAGACTGGACGGACATGGGCAGCTTATAATATTTCTATTTTACACAGAATATATAAATGATAAGTTTCTTTAGAGCATTTGACAATAACAGAAAATAAACCTTTCTGTTGCTGGAAATATTCAAGAATAAGGCTGCAACTAACAATTTGTTTTTCTTTATCGCTTAATCCACCAATTATTTTCACAATTCAGTTTTTGGTCTATAAAAGGTCATATAAAGAAACCTCATATCCTCATACAACGGTTCATATGATACCTTACGAAAAGTTATTCCTCATTTTTCGTGCGTTTTCCTACAAATGTCCAGCAACATGAGATACATGTGTCAATTTCCCACCGTTAAATGCATACAGTATTTTCAAAATAAACCTCCGACTTCACAGGAAACAACTTGGTCAGGTTTAGGCAACAAACCTACTTAGTTAGGTTTAGGAAAAGATCGTGGTTTGGGTTAAAATAACTCCAAAATTAGCGTAACTTAAATGCGGAAGTTACATGAGAAATAAATGAACGTTGACGTCAGGTTTCACACGGGACATGAACACCAATCTCCAGGGCCAAGTCTGGTGTTTTCTGTTTGTTTGACGCTCTTTATACTTCCTGGTTCACAATAACGTGGATTACATAGCCTAAAAATTGATTTTGTAGCATATATATGAATTACAGTGCATTACCTTTCATAGGTATAGCTACGAATGGTGTATAAGAACAGCCTGCATAAAGTAGTGAAAAATGCCCAACACAATTTCCTAAAGCTTAAGATGATGTCATCATATTGCTTATGTTGTCTGAACAATCTTCCACAATCCAAATATATACAATTCACTATCACATAAGACTAAAAAAAGCAGCAAATCTTCACAATTATGTGAGCTGGGACTGGGGGAAGTTTGGCATATTTGCTTGAAAAATAAACAGAAGTGTTTCCTTCCAACTGTGTTTGGCTCGTTTCACGGCGCTCGTTCTACACTAGTAAAGTTAATCGTCCAGTAAATATATTTTCCATCCACCGTATCATTATTAACAAAATGAAGTGTTAAACAGAGCCGGACACTGTGCAATGTCAGTTGTGTGTCTTAATTCCCGATCCAGACATTACTTCCCCCCTCAATCTAATTTGCGACTTCAACTTTTCTATACTAATCCTTTTCTACAGTTACATTAGAGGAATGAGTTGAATTAAGGCTCACTGGTGCTGGTGTGAGCGTAATGTAATGGAATAATGGGCTTGTTAAATGGACCTTTGGGGATGGGGGATCTTTAACAAGTGAGTCAGAGCAAGGCCTCTGGGCCAGGGTTATTTAAATTGTTAATAGCTGTTTAAACAGGAGGGGAATATTTTAAACACTAACGAGCAACAAGTCAGGGGCATTAACACTAAATTATTTCTCCTCTCCTGCTTTGTTTTTATCAACTGTACTTTTTTTTATTTTTTTTTTTAAATACCCCACATTTTTGTCGTGGTCATAAATTCTGTATTTATTTTGAATATGTAATATGTTAACATTGTAAAAGTCAGAGTCTTGCGCACTAACATGCAATTAAAGGTCACTACTAAAAACAAATCCTACATCAACATGAGCTAAGATATTATTACTGGAGGGACCGGTTCACTGTATTTTTTCACAGGTGTTGACAGTTTTGGATGGACGTCTTGTCTACATCCAGTCTACGATGATGATGATGAAATGGTATATCGTATTATGCGAGTAGGAACCTTTCATTATTCTTCTACGTTCAATTTTTTTTGTTCTTAACTCAATATTTTTGCGCCATTTGTTGCCCATCAACTTCTTTTTCCCGGTAACTAATGAGGTTTTACACAGACCACTGGACAGCAGGACTTAAATGAGATGAATGGAAATGTAGATACATGCCAGAGGATGAGTAATGCAAGGGAAGATACATGATAAAGACAATAAACACCGTGCATCCCCTCGGGAGGCGTTGCGTTCGTCCCTAATGGCTTAGTGTGGTGGTGGTGGTGGTGTTGGTGGTGGGGGGAGGCATCTCTCATCATTCTTTTCTGGAAATGATAAGAGATTTTGGAGGTCTGGGGAGAGACCTGAATGGCCGCACAGTCAAGGAAAATGTTAATCTTAACAAACTATGATGAAACTTATTTTGATTTCACACAGCCTTCATTCTGGGGCTCTATTGAGAAGGCTGCTTTTGAGCAGATGTGGCGTCTTCAATGACACACAACTTGTTTTTCTACCGTTAATATTGAACATCTTTTATTAGCTCGACTTTGCTTACCATCTCGTGTAAGGACGCTGCGCCGTTGTTTCTGAACATGCCTAAAGAGTGTGGAAAGATCAAGTGTAAAGAATTGTATAGTTTCCTAATTTGTCTTCAGCGGCTGTGTCAAGGGCGACCATTCGCGCGTGGATAGTCTGAACAACCGCTCAGTTTTGAGCACCACTGAAAATATTGGTTTCATATCATTCTTTAGATGGCAACAGCACTATGCTGCTCTACGATAGAACCCTGAATCCACTGTGGTTCCTTTCTCGTCCACTGAAATGTATCTCATTGCCAAGGCTATTCATTTCTCCTCCTTTTTTTTCTCGCTTTAATAAACGCTCATGAAACCAGTGATTGTCTTGCAAAACGTACTTTAACAGAATGTGTAACGATCGCCGAGTGCTCACGCTAACCTACCATCGAAGGCCTTTTCTCCCGCTAACTCATCCATCTTTTTACAAACCTTTCCAATAATGCACTTGCCATCAAAAAAAAAACTGCAGTCCTTGTCACACTCGTTTATTTAAAAAAAGAAAATCCACATCCTTGACAGAGATGGATAGATGTGCTTATTTGTGTCTTTAACAGAAGATTTCTGCAACAACTCCCTTCCTGTTTATCCCTTGTTCTTCTCCAATGGGGACGGGGGGGAGGGCTTGTATTTTTTATGGTTATTAATACCTGCACTCAGTCTTTTAATCTGCCCTATTTGTCACATGTGACTGTCTGACTGCACTGTTTAATCTGGGTATCCTTCAATCTGTCTCGTCCCAGATTAGAAATTAATGAAGGCAGGAAGAGACGCATTTGAGTCACTTACAGTGTAGGGGGGTAAAAGGGACGGGATGAATGGGAGACGAACGTCATTCATTTGACAGTGTCTCTCTTTTTTTTTCTCTACTTTTCCCTGCTCCCCTTTCTCTGTCTCTCTATCTTTCTCTCTATTTCTCTCTTCTCTTGTTTAGCTGCCAGATGTAGCCCATTTTTTTTTGCACTGCTCCCCCCAAACAGGCGCTCAGCACGTGGGCCCTTTGGTGTGCGGCACCTGTGTAGTGTAATACAGTCAGCAACTGCGTTGTTTATTCCGGATTTGTTTGGTGCGCTTGAAAGCCTGTCTTTGATCCATGCAAAGATTCTTCACTTCTTTTCCTTTTTTTTCCTGATTCATCCTCAGCCTCCCTCATTTTTAAACGCTAATGCTGTAGCAGTATGGTTACACTGATGGCAGCAGTGGGTATTTTGGTTGGGGGTGGTGGGAGGGGGGCAGTTTATTTGGTTTATCTGTTATTTTTTTTTTGCTTTCTTTTCTCGTCCTCAACCCAAGGGACAGGAAAAATGACAGTGACCACTGACAAGCTTGTCAGGTGCCTTGTCGGGGATGTTTTATAACTGTGCGTTAATGTGTTTACATCTGCAACTGACGAGAGGCATTTTAAAAAAGAGTGGCTTAATGAATATTGCATTGGCTGAGTGGACCCCACTGGCAGGCTGGATGCTGGGGTATTGTTGCCTAGAACTTGTTGTCTATTTACTTCAGCATTTTAAGAAGGTTTAAAAAAAAAAAAAAAAGCTACTATATTTCTGCCCGCTTGACACTCCCTGGAGACAGCGTTGTCTCTGTACACTTCACTGTTAGGGTACAACATTTTGCACAATGATGGCAGAATGCTCTTTCTATTAAAAAAGCCTCACTGAGTGAATCCAGGTAAAAAAAAAAAAAAGATTTGTTTCACATTTTTGCCACTTAAGTCATGATTGTGAGGCATAGTTGAAACCATAGACTTTATATACAATAGGGCTGCTCCCTCTTAGTCGATTAGTCGACTAATCGGTCGTTTTGGTCTTAGTCGACTAAGATTTCTTTATTAGATTAGTCAGTTTTTATGCTTTTTTTCATGCTGAATGACTCATTTCTAAGAAACTCATGAGCACATCTCTTGTAAACACAAGATTTAAAGTGTTTTTTTTGTGTGATTCTTTGTGGAGAAACTCAGTTTTACAGATCTGTGGATGAAATCAACTAATCGATCCGTCGACAAAATTGTGTGAGTGTTTGTCGACTGAGAATTTCTTTGGTAGTCACCGTGACGTCACCCATTGGTTTATGGCATGCCATTTTGAAGCCTCGAGTTCAGCAATTTGGTCGTCACCATCTTGGTTTTTTGCAACCAGAAGTGACACGAGACGGTGGAGCTAAGCACAACCGAACGCTGAACAAGACATTTTTAGGCCACCAAAGAAGTTATAAGTAACTTTCATGAACTAAAAACACACTGTGAAAGGGTTAAAGTTGTATGACGAAAACACAGACAAGTCCCAGACCGGACAACGCCATGATAGCAACCTATCAATCATAAGGTAGCCACACCCTAAAGCATCCCCTGCTTTATGGTCTACTTGACTCTTCAGGGGGACCATAATTTACTAAATGAACATCATGCTGTATTGAAGAAGATTTGAAACTAGCGAGTGAGACCATAAACTCATGTTTACAATGTTTACTGAGGTAATAAATCAAGAGAGAAGTAGGGTCATTTTCTCATAGACTTACAATCAGACTTATTTTTGCAACCAGAGGAGTCGCCCCCTGCTGGCTATTAGAAAGAATGCAAGTTTAAGCCACGTCAGCATTGGCTTCACCTTTCAGACCCGGAGGTTGCCCACTGATTGAAAGACAGAGAATAACGTGTTTTATGAAACACGACTTGTCCAAAAGGGAGCGCAATCCTTAGAGGCAATTCCTAAGGTTGCGGGTATTCTGAGAATTTGTATATGACGTTTTTGCGTGTACAAGCGAAGCCATTTGCCATTCTTTTTTTTTTTTTTTTTTTACATTTCACTTTCAAACCCTCTTCTCATCCCGCACCTGCTTCTCTCTTCCAGAACAAGTGGGCCAGGAGATTCTTTCCAACCTGCACGGCGACCGTGAGAAGATCCAGAGAGCCAGAGAAAGGGTGAGTATACGCACATGCCACCCGCACACACACTCATCTGTCTATTCTAACAAGTGTTTGTGAGACCGTAAAGGTGTTGCAGCTGGTTCGCAACATTGACAACATTCACCACTTTCCAGCATGGTTTGCCAAGTAAACAAAAATGGCACACACACACTACCCTTGGGTATGCTTACATGTCTGCACATACGAAGTCAACAGAATTGTATTGACAAGGTAGTTAATATGCGTATATTGATAGCACTCAAGTACATATTTTTAGTCAGTATCACCTCACAATTTGAATTTGAATGTTTTTTTTTTTAATTAATTAGAGGTAAAATGTTGAGCATATCTACACTGTTCACCTTTTTCGAGGATTTTCCTTCCTCTCACCTGAATGGGCATAACTTTGCCAGCTGCCATCCTTCCTCACCTCACCTCCTTAGCTTCTCGCCACTCTTCTCCAGTTTCCATCTCTCCTTCCCACTTTTCCGCAGAGAGTTCTCCCCTTTACCCCCCCAAAAAAAGAATCCTTAGCACTGCCCCTCCTTAAATTTAACAGTTAGGCAGAGACAGAAAAGACCAAACACAGGAAGGGGGCCCAGCACTGACGGCACCCTCTTAAAGACCACAACATGGCAGAGGGCCTCGCGCAGGCGATTTCAAAGGAAATCAAACATCTCCTTTCAAAACGGTCCGCAGTGTCTACTGAGAGTACCTGCTCTCTGTTTCTTTTGCTTTCTCTCTCTCTCCCATCTTCCCCTGAGTCTTCTTTGCTGAACCCCCCCGACCACATGTACACACACACACACACACACTCAAGAGGGCTTTAAAGGCAGTTTGTGGGGCAAAAGTAAAGTAAAAAGAAATCAAGATGTAAAGACACAAGATGGAAGGGCTGGTTAACAGCTCTTTTGCATTAAAAAGAAGGTGAAGGAGGTATAGTTTGAGAATAAATGCCAACACATGAGCAATGAAACACGTGCACAAACACACATACAGATGCACACACACGTACACGAACCCCCTTTGCTCAGCAGGGGGTGTGGCCTTTTGTTTTGCTTTTATGGTACAAATAGAAGTCAATGGAAGGTTTCAACACGGGGTCAAAGCAGTACGCTCCCAACTCAGAGTGGATAGAAAAATGTGATTTAACTATTCTCCAGGCTGGCTCATACAGAGGCCGACGGGTAGCAGGGGGGAACGTTTTAATATGTACTCCCTACAATTAGTATTTATATCCTTGAATCAATAATTCCACGCTATAAAATTATTAATTTGAGGGGATGGATCACTAATTTCAGGGAACAAAATGAGCAATTTGTGTGCACAAATTATTAATTTGTTCCCCCCCAATGAATAATTCTTGCCTTCAAATTACTAAATCGGGTTACCACACTTGTCCTCTCTCTTCTATACGCACACATTTCCCCCACAGCCCATGATCTTTGCATTATTTTTGCATCTACAGTATCTGTAATCACAACTTACTGTAGGCACCATATGATATGATATGGCCAAAATCTTCTATCCCGATATAGGTCATTTCATATCTCAAAAACAATATATATCACAATATAGATGGTTTTCTGGTATTTCAATAAATACATTGTCTATATGAAATAACAACATGTTAAAACCTATTTTTTGTATATTCCAGAATAGAAATAAGTATTTTTAGGGTATGATTTAGTCATTTGAGAGCTCAGATCAGAATCAGAATCAGAATCAGAATCAGAATCAGAATTGTGTTTATTGCCAGGTGTAAGAGATTTACACTAGGAATTTGCTTTGGTGATGTTGGTGCAAGTCAGATTATAAATATAAAATGATTAATTGCGTAATTTAAGGAAAGAAAATTGTGATTTCTTTTCCATTATCATGCTCAGTAAACTTACAAACTTAAAAGTAATAATCTCGGAAGATTTTCATTTAAATAAATGTCTTTTAAATCGCTATATATCGCCAAATGAGGTATGGCTCACTGATGAAAGTCCTTGCATTTGTAGTATTACGAGTGGTGTAAAATCAGAAGCGGTACACAGTTAGGTGACACTGTTTGGATCCAAAAACACACCTGTAATCACAGTCTATTGCCATATGTGCCGCTAAAGAGAACAAAACGAAGATCTTTGAGATTGTAACTTTAATACTCAAATAAGAATCACTTTTCATCCTGAAGGCTGAACTTTTCCCCATTTTTATTCTAAATACCCTCATTTGTTCAGCACTATAGATTGAAAGGATATGTTTCAGAGACTATTATAATAACGGTAAAAGAATATATATGGATTTTAATCCTGGAAAGTGACCTCTTTGCTGCGATGTTCTGTTTCAAACTGTACATTAAAAATGAATCCTCTCGTTCGTCCTATATAGGCAGCCACAGTTAATTTTAGACACTCGACTGCACTAAAATTTCAGTCGGTTTCCATTTCAGGTTAAGGAAGGAAGCATGAGATTTGGTGAGAGGCTGTGGAGAGAGAGAGAGAGAGGAATGGAAAGAAGGAATGATTCAGAGAGATGTATTTTGGGAGAAAGTGTGAAGTATCTAGGGGACAGATCTGTGGGTAGAAGCAGACATCAGGCAACTGCAGGACTTGTTGTCTTTGCCAGAGGGCCCATACCCCAGGTCCCCCACCTCCCACCCTGTACCACATGTATCCTTGGCTCTCGCAACCTGCATCGCAGCAACCCAGGCTGCCAGAGGGGAGGAAGGAAGGATGGAAGAAGAAGAAAAAAGTAGCAGTAAAGGAGGGGTGGGAAGAGAGGGCGGATTGAGAGATGACTGCAAGATGAGCCAGAACAGACAGGAAGAAAGAGTGATGCTGGAGCCATTGTAGAGGAGAGCAAGGTTGGAAGAAGAGAAAGTGAGGAATTAAAAATAGAATAGGCTTCAGTATAATAATACACTGATGAAAACACACTGAGTGAGAGTGGCTTTATTGGGAAAGCAGTTATTATCTCAGAGAGAGATGAAGATGAATGACTCCCTGCTGACTCCAGAGAGAACCTCTCGGCAAAAATTCTTCCCCACACTCCCTCATCATCCTCGAGAAATGCGACTACAGGTAGACGTTAGTGGCAGCTCACTCAGTGCGGTGTCAGCATTTTTTTTTTTTTTTTTTTTACAGTCACACTCACACCTTGTCGGCAACATCTCCGGCAATTCCTTTCCCCAGTGAAAGTCCCTACACCTGATAAGAGGGTGGAATGAAAACATCTCCCTGACCTCTGAGGAAAAAAAAGACAGAGAGAAAGAAAAGAGAGAAGATGGAGCGAGAGAAATGAAAATATCCAAGGCAATTAGCCCTGAATAGCCGTGTTCATTATTTCAAGTGTGCCTTCAAGGACTGTGTGCTTGCTGTGTACTGTACGTCAACAGTAAAGGGCCCTTCTCACTCCTTTTCCTACGCCATCCTAATGTTTGCTTTGCAGCAAGATGAGCAGAAAGCTATTAGAATGACAAGTGGGAATCTGCCGTCGATATCTTTTCTAACGTTACAGAGATTTTCGACTTATTAAAAAAACAGCTAATAATGCCTAATTTTCGCGTCGGCCATCGTAGTTCTCCTACACGCTTGGCACACGGGAGAATTTACAGTTGGTTGCAATCTGTAACCGCACCAATAGATCCGACACCGCACCTTTAATTGTGTAATGAGGTGGTTAATTATTGAAAGGTTTTAAAAGCAGTGTATTATGTAGTCAGAGGATATTTTTATACTCTGTAATTTTCCCTCTTGTTGTTCAGACGTAGACTGTGTTTAATAACCTTGAGAGTTGTTGGATCTGAATGGAAACTAAATCCCGTCTTTCACCGGTTCTGTCCCCAACAGCTGAGAGAAACGGACGCCAACCTGGGCAAGAGTTCTCGCATCCTCACCGGCATGCTGAGAAGGTAAGAGGCAGGTACGGACCTTGTTTCTGCACCTCTCTGTGTGTATCATGCTTCATCACCCTCTAATTAAGTTTATAATTAGATCAAAATGATCCATCTTTGCTTTTATTATAACACTGCGCCGCTGTTGCTTTGCGTTGCATCGGTTTTCCAGAGAACACAGGTGGGGATGGATAAACAAACAAATGAACATGTCAATAAGTGGATGAATGGATGAATGGATGCAGAACGTTAACATTTTTAAGGAAATATTACAGTTGATTTTGTCCACTACTCAACAAGGTACAACTGCAATATATTAATGCAATATTTTGGCACCTTTTCTGCTGTGTAATCATAATTTTGAAGGGTCTTGTTTTCTTTCAGTCAGATTTCTAATTCCGATTAGTTGCGTGTTCCCTTTATATGACAGTTACTGTAAGTTTGAACAAACAAACTAACAAAAGTGCCTGGGTAGACTGACAAGAGAGTAGCCCGGGGTAGTATCCTGCAGAAAAAGGCTGGAAAAGACAAGTACACACTGTACATGTCTCCATTCTTTTCTTCTCTTTGCCTTTTTGTTTTTCACAAAACGCACTTACAACCCATATCCAACTTGCAGTCTTTTGTCTCTCTTGCCTGCTAGTTCAACCCCCAACAATCACACAAACATGAGCATTCACACGCAAATATTTCAATAGTCCATGCATTATCTTATGCACCCGCCGCCGAACGCACTCGCACACACACACACACACACACACACGCACACACACGCACACACACACCCACACCGTAATGTCTTGTCACATCTCCATTTTATAAAGTGCCTGTGTGCCTACCCCTGAACCGTGACGCCACGGTTTTGTTTCTCGCTCCCTCTTTCTTGTTTTTTTTTTTCCCCTCCCTGTCGCCCACTGTGGATTTTGATTAAGAGTAATATGTAAATGACACCGACTAAATGTAAAAACCCGGGGCCAGGAAGGAAGTGTCAATTGAAATAGATGCTTCAGTGCCCGTAGACAATTTGGAGGGCGGCTCACAGGGCGGCCGGCAGTTACTAGAGAGGGAAGGCCTGAGAAGGGCTGTGACGCCGACTGTAACCAATATTTCTGCATATGTCTCCATTTTGTCAAGTCTGATTATGGGAAGAGGAGGAGGAGCGCGGGAGGGGGGGGTCAGCTCGCCTGGCACGTCACCCAAAGCTGTCCAGAAATCATTCATCATTCCCTCCGCCTTCCCTCTTTACTTCCCTCAACCCCCCTCTGCCGCTGAAGTAAATAACACACTTATTTCAATATTATCATATTAATGTTAAAGTTCAGCTGTCACCTAATGGGAAGACTTAATCAGACGTAGCATTTTAAGAGGCAGGCTGCCACCCCCCCTCCTACTCTCCAGCCTCCTCTCTTGACGTGCCTTTCCTCCTCTGGTTAGCGCCCCGCTCAAATCAGGATTTATGAGGGCCTTCCAAAGCGGGGCCTTGCTGCGAGCCTCTTCCACTACCACCCGCCTTTCTGCTTGATGGGAGTAGCACAACATACCCCCCACCCCCCTGTCACTCTTTAACTAAAAGTCATTTTTTTCTTGCTGTTTGAATAAAAGGGGAAGTGTGTTTTGTTGTAAGGTTGTGGGCTGGAAACGTCAAATCTGAAGTCATTTATAACCAGAGATAGAGAACTGAGAGCGAAAAGTAAGTTCACGATGGTTCAATGATATGTCACCCTCCCATATCCCCACTCCCCCTTTTAGGCAATTTGTCCTCATTTCCCCCATTCATTTCATTATTTGCTCCCTCGGTTTTCTGCCTTTTTGATTAATTGTGTATTTGTGTGCCATGTCAGAGCAATTGTAGTTTCTTTACATTGTTTTTGGTGGATGCTTTGTCATTCTCCTTTGGTTTGTCTCAGCTATAGAAGTAGTATTTTGCTTTAGGTCGACCAGTAGTTTGTAACCGACTTTCAGAAATAGGTGAGTGAGTGAAGTAAACCTGTTGTATAGAGATGCGAAGTCACCCCCCTTCCACCATGTCCACCATGGGATCTTATTTTTGGAAAACATATGTAGTCAACGGTGAGAGACAAATCACTTTTTTGATACTTTTTGAATTGTGGCATGAACCACACATATGATGTTTGTCTATTTTAAAGATATTTTTGCAAGTCAAGAAAGTCACAGTACGTGGTAAGTTTGTCGTAGTATCATTTAGTTTTGTGTGAAACCGCTCAGTGAACTACATCTGTCATCTCGCACAATATACATCACCAACACTAGCTAACTAGCTAGCTTAGCTACTACTCACAAATGAAGCGTTATCTTACCTGAAGTGTTTTATCCAGCGACTCCTGGTCTATTTATCAGCTTGGAAGCAAAAGAACGAGAGAGACCCGTTTCTGGTGTGAGTACATCACAGGCGAAACGAAACACACAGGCATCGTAGCTTCAGCGAGGGAGACGTCACTTATACTTGACGTCTCATACTTCAACAGTTTTACAACGAACTGCGACTTTCTTGACTTGACAAAATTATCTTTTTAATTTACAAACATCATCTGTGTGATTTATGGAGCGATTCAAACGGGATCAAAAAATGGTTTGTCTCTCGCCCTGGACTACTGTACATATTTTTTCCGAAATAAAGTCCCATGGTGGTCCACCGGAAGGGGCGGGGCTTAGCCGCTCTACTATAACCTATGCACTTCTGTCACAAGCCTGATGTGGACACAGATACTCATGACCAGATAAATATTCCATCTTTTGTTTAATTATTTGTTGGTGTTCCTTTTTGTTGTAATGCAGCAATTAGCTAAATGAGAAAGCCAATATATTATTTCTTTTGTCCAGGCCAAGATCTTTCGACATACATACACACATACATAAATACTGCAGCTTTTAAGTTGATTATGAACAGTCAACGCCTTGATCCGTGGTCAGACACATAGATCCATGGGATAAATGGTGTCCTTTTTCATTGTTGGTGTAGTTTCTTTTAATTTCACACCTCTTCTTGAAGTGTCTTTATGGTCCGGGGGTTTCACCCCAGCTGAGAAACAATTAGACACTCATTAAGCCGGCTGTCAGAGTTCAAGAAAGCCAATTAACTTAAAGACTCTGTGAATATCACTTATTGTAAGAAACATTCAGAAACACACACATGTGAAATAGCTGTTGCTTTGTTTGAAAATGAATCTGACTGTGAAACTCATCACTGCCAATGAGGGTAATTAGTATAAAACACTGTGTATCGGGGCTGTTGATTGGCTGGGTGGAGGTTGATGACTAGTCTCACAAACATAGCCTCCGTCTCATGTCAGCTGTCTGTGGATGTCAGTGGTCTAGTGGTGGGCATCCACTCTTAGTTAATTTTTAATTCAATTTTCTGAAATCCTTTGGGTTTTAATTATACCTTGACAGGCACTGTGATCCCAGTGACGCAGAAAGGTAATCCTGATATTATATTAATATCTATGATCATTAAATGTCTATTATCATTTCATGTAGTTCATATAGTATATCACGACCACCGGCCGCTTTGTACCACAAAGAAAATGTTTTGATTGGTTGCATTTCTTATAGAAAAATATGTAGATTTTTAGTTTAGATGATATTATAGGATACATAAATACTTTGCGTTTTCGGGAAATGCGATGTAAAATATTAAAAGCACCATAATCCCAGAATAACAATAATAATATTTTTTTATTTATATAGCATTTTTCATACATAAGCACAAAGTGCTTTCTATATTAAAATATTTACATTACAATTCAGATACCCCTGTATGACAAAAATGAGAACACATACAGCAAGCAGCACTGAGCCCAAACATAAACAGATGGACATGCAAATGCAGAATAGAAGAAATAGTTCATATAAGTAAGTAAGAGAAATAAGCTCATATAAAGCAGGTGAAATTTAAATAAGCCGGCATTTGTTAATTCAGGTAGTGGTGGCTTTTGATTTGAATCTTTTGTTACCATCAAGCAACACTTTCTAAGATTGCTCCATTGACAGTGAACAAAACACTCATTTATTGGGGACTGAATTTACCCAAATTGTAAAATAAGACTGGGGGGACATGGATGTCTTGTATCATTCAAGGCTTTTAGTGGTTCAGTAAAATAAAGAACACAAAATTGAGGAAGTATTTAATCCCCTTTTTTTTTTCTTTGAGACTTGATCAGTCTCACAGATATTACTAAACTCTCTTGTGTCCAAGGATCTATGTATTTAAACTTAGTTTAGTGAATTTTGCTTTCAACTAATTACTCTTCATTACCCACCAATATGATCTAGTTTGATAGATGTATGGTTCTGGTACAGTCTGCATTGAGAAGGGTAACAGCTCCCAGTGTGGGTCACTGTCCCCGATTAGAGGAGCCACAGACCTTTTGATGAGGCGTCTGTTGTTTACTGACACTTTGGCTTCTCGTAATCACAAAATGGCCCTGCGACTGTAGCGGGAGCCTTCCTGCTGCTATACTGAACATCTCAAGCATCTCACCCACCACGGTCAGATCAGTTGGGAATGGTATGCGGTTCCAGACCCAGTTAGGACCACTGGGGGCTCCTGGCAGCTTCACGGAAGGAGGGAGCACAGTGAAGGGCGATGAAGCTGGGAGGACGAAGAGGGAGGGGGTAGGTGGGGGTTGGGGGGGTGGGATGTATATTTTGAAGCAAAGGGGTTGTCTACTCTCGCTGGCAGCTGATCCCACATGCAGGTGGTCGAC
>CAKALG010045957.1:0-19016 GCA_916700815.1 Helicolenus hilgendorfi
TTGTTGTGGTTTACGTTGTTGTAGTGTTTTTTCTTAAGGAAACAATAAAAAGCACAATAAAAAGATAAAAAAAATAAATCATATTAACAGGGACAGGAGTGAGCGTACCAAGTGACATGGCAGTCCAGTCCAGTAGTTGTTGAGTTGTTTCACTCAGAAACACAAAATGTCACCCCCGTGTTGACGCTAGATGAAAGGTCAGGGGATCACCACAGTCCTTAAGATTCATCCCCTGGGCACCATGGCTGTATTCACAAAATGTCATGGAAATCTATCCAATAGTTGTCGGATTGTTTCACTCAAAACCACAAATGTCAACCCCATGTTGTGGTGCTGTAGAGGAAAAGGTAGGTGGATCACCAAAGACAGTAGGATTCATCCTCTGGGGACCATGAATGTACAGAATTTCATGGAAATCCACCCAACAGTTGTCAGTCTGGACTAACTGACTCACCAATGTGCCATCCTTCACAATCCTTTCATAGTATTGTAGACTGAATATCTTGGGTTCTCCGACATGGACTACCGCCTGAGCTGCAGCCTTCCTCTTTCCTTTCTCTCCACCTCCTCTCGGCCCACACAAGCATTCATCCTCCTCCTCCTCCTCCTCCTGGCCACCAGGTACACCTAATCAGACCTCAGTATCTGAAACAGCTCATTGACCTCTTGGCCCAGGAAACACAGAGAGTTAGTTTTTGTTTTTTTTCTTCTCCAGTCGAATCTCTATGGAGCGTCAATGGGATGTGACAGTATAATTAGTGGACCGAGAGAGAGGACTAATTGACAGCGTGATCAACTCGCCTGCTGCAGGTCACGCCACGGCATGGCACTTCATCACCGCTAATGATATAATGCTGTGTACATGTGCGTGCAGGTGTAAGTGTGGCAGAAAACAACCCATGGGTGTAGCGTGCACACGGATCAACGCCGAGTTATTGTGTTTGTATGTGCAAAGAGACAACTACAAGGCTTTAGGTGTCAGTAATGAATTCCAAAACACACTCAGTGGTATCTAACATGAACTCATTCTCTGCTGCTTTTGATATTCACAAAGTCCAAACATGTTACATAATCCTGTATATAACTTAATCCCAAGGAAAGGACAGTGTTGTTTATTGCAAAACTCAGCATCATCTTGAAATGCCTCCAGCTAGTTTTAGGCTGTTTTCACACCTGTGTTGTTCAGTTTCGGACAATCTGAACACAATAATCATACATAACAAAACAACTGCAGCGAGACTGTTTGGAGGAAGTGGTCTCGGCTCAGTCACACAGGAATTCTGGAGAGATTTGTTTGCGGTGGGAACATGATTTGACCTCGATCTGACCAACTACAAGACGTACTTTGCAAGTTTGAGCTGCACGGTTCCTGTTTGCAAGGTGCGTTTTGTATTCTGGGATGCAGATGTGTACGATTAATAACCGTAAAACTAGCCTGTAATTACCTATAAAGAGATTTAAGATATATATTCAGCAAATCATGTTGTTTCCTCACAGTCCTATAGCAAGTGTTCGGAGGCCTACTGGTCCACATGGGACACAGGACACATAAACCATGGTCCAAAACCTCTTCCTGCACAGTAGACAAACATCTTACCAACTGGATTATGAAAGAAAACAACAATCGTGAATGTACTTCAGACAGCAATTACGTTTAGTCCAAAACAAAGTCGATCAGCAGTATATAAATACATAGTATATATGGATATGTTGAGGGTCAACACTGATACTCAAGTAACGAATGAACAAGAAGACAGAAATAGTACAAATGCAGCAGACCCTGTGGAAAATTCGGGATCTAAATACGTCTATTACGGTAACCATTAACGTTAATCCCCCCCCCCAAAATGAGCTAATCACCTAAAAGCTTACAATCAAAATATATAAAGAAAGATATTGAGTTTTGCGGCACTGCCAACGTTCCTTGGAGCTCCACCAAGCAAAATAGGTGCCTAAAATAAAAAAAACCTGACGCTACTTAACTGGAAATTGGGTCCATTACACGGTGCGACACATTGGCCTCTTCCCCATTTTAGGTCTATAATAAAAAATCTTTACAACAAGTGGGAATATACATGTCAAGATAGGGGCAACAATATGAGCTATATTTCAAATCAAGTGAGGTAAAAGCTCTCTATTGCAATACTTGAGCCCCGTTATGACAATTTTAGTTAAAAGCCCTACTTGTTGCAGCTGTTATTTTCAGTGGGATAAAAGAACAGATGGGAAGCGTAATGCTCGGTAATTTCAAATAATGATCGACTCCTGTTGCGCATTCTGACCCGATATTTTCAGCTGCTTTGAAGAGCAGCATTTTTTGGCTATTTTAGTGTTATTCCTAGAGAAAAACATGTTACAAATCAAACCGCTGCTCTCTGACCACCTCTTCCGCTGCATTAAGGAAAATGAAAAGAATAGGAGGGAAGAGGGAGACGGAGAAAAGGAATATGATACAGAGAGAACAATAGAGAGAGAGAAAAGGGGAGACAGAAGAGAAGAGAGAGAGAGAGAATATGATACAGACAGGGAGAGCTCTGCTAAATCCAATGAGGGGGAGCTTAAAAGAGCGAATGCCAGAGATGGCAATGAAAATCCTGTCATTTTATCCACCCAATAAACACATTCTGAACCCAGGCCATATAATCCATCTATTTCCATGCCCTGCATATTATCTGTTATCTGTTCTGACCACAATGGCCAGCCCTCATGTAGACAGAGCTGTTAGATAATAGAGCCACCCATAAAGGAAAAAACACAAACAAAGAAATGAAAGCCTTTTTTTTATGACTCTTGGAAACCATCAAACAATAATGCAGCCACTGCTTGTGTTAATTTAGAGTCACAAGCCACAGTGTGGTTTGTTAATTTACTCAGGCGCATTTCAGAGACTTTATATATTAAAACAACTCAAAGTGGATGACTTTTGCAGAAAAAAATCTTATTTTATGCATAAATTTCATTTGGACATCAATCACGGGTTGTCAGCTACGATGTTCACAGTTACCTTTAGCCTCTTTATTCACATCACACGCTACTTCATTCACACTCCCACTAGTCACAAGTACTAACGCTGCACTTTTGAAAAGCTTGTAGTCATCTAAATAAAGTCTAAATTAGCATTAAAATGTGACACATCACAGTTTTCACTTGACCGTTCAAAAGAAACTTGCTTTATTTCCCGGAGCCTCATCGATATTCATTCTCTTCATTTTCTTTGATCATCAATCACTGCCGCTCGACGTCGCTTCACACATAATCATGAATTTTGGGAGTGATGCCGAATACCGAATGAGGTAGTCTAGACGGTTGGGATATTAGAGGGTGAGAAATTAAAGAAAAAAACCTGACTAAATACGGTAAGTAAAGAAACATAACAAATATATGCTTCCATACAGCGCGGTAAGGCTCACCGAAGGGTTTTAATGAATATGAAAATGGTCACCTATGGAGGATTTTGGATCCACAAGCCCAGTCGGTTAGATGGAGGATTCAGTTGTCTGACACACAGTCTAATTTTACCGTAAATGCGATTTTAAAATGTTGTTTATTGCCAATTGAAAGTTGCCTTAATAAGGTTTAACTTGGGCAGCATTGGAGGCACAAGTCCACAACAAGCTGATAACCTTGTCTTTAAGCTGATTGCTAACACTTTAGCAAACAATTTACTGTTTACACACTTAGCAAAAACAGGGCACATTCGAAGTTGGGTTTCTGGCCAATTGAGTCCAATACTCAATCTACTGTTAGCTTTGTTTTGCACTCCACCAAATCCTATGAAATATAACTGGGTTTTTAGATGCTAAATGCACCAATATGTACTGGGCAGATAACCTACAGTGGGTTTATCAGAGCTTTTTCTCACCTTCAAACACCAACACTGCTTCTGGAAATAAGATTGATGAGAGCGGTGAGACTGATCCACGGAGAATATTTGCAGGTTGTAAATACAAAACATTATCTTAAATGGGCTATAAAGCTCCATAGAGCTGAGAGAGTTGAATGATAGTTCTTGTCACTATGAGCGACCTCTTTCATGTGACTTCATTCTAATCATTTGACCCATTGGCCATATAAATATTGACTAGTGCAGCATTAAAGATATAGACCATATACACATTGTGAGCAAAAGTAGTTGCAATGAGCATCGCTATATTTGTATAAATATTGTCCATCCCTGTAGTTGATAACATGTTATATTTGAACACCTTACAGCATGTTTTTACCTTCACGGTGTGTGTGTTTCCCAATATCCATTACCTTCTGCATTACCAAAGCATCAAGCAACCCATTTTTTAGTATCCGTGTTCAATTTGTGAATTTCAGCATGTAGACTATATGCCACATTACATTTACAATAACCCAGATAAGCCATAAACCTGTTTATAAAAATGCTAAGTAGCTGATAACCGCAGGAATCCTGAGAAATGAAAAACATCCGTTGAGTAAACTCTGTTGCCATGGTGATATCCACAATAGGCTGTTTTCTACAAGTGTAGATGACAAAACATGAACAGGATATGATCCCCAAAATGACCCTAACTAGGGCAGGAGCTGGTATCATAACTAGATAACTGTACACAGAGATGGAATGGAAATGATAGCAGCGTGCCTGACAGAAGATCCAGAAAAAACCAGCCATATAATGCAACACAAAGCAGGCAGTATCTTCAAAGAGACCCATAACTCACAGGCTGATCCCAGTGGGAGCAGCAACTATATCAAATGGCTTGGCTGTAAGCCACACAAACCATAAGTCATACAGTTGATATTAGCTGCCTTCAGGTGCTCTAAATTGATAGTAACCTTTGTTGAATTCTCCATCCGACAAATATCCGTGCATTGTTGATCATTGATTCTGCATTAAGTGTTTAGTGGGTGTTGAAGACTTATTCTTTCCCAGTCAAATTAAACCAACTAGGCATTCAGAACATTTTATTGGAATCTAAGTACCCTGAATTGTACACGTCGTCACCAGCAGTGAACAGACTCATCAGTTAAAACAATGGGCTTGGAGCAACAACTTCGAAGTTTGATTATCCGGTCTGCGACGATAAAAATGTTTATGATATTAATTAGTAGGCTTGGTTAGTGTTACGGTACACCACGGTATTTAGAAATCCTTCAGGTACCAGGGGTCAGTCTCTACTGGTGGAACCATGGATGTACAACAAGTTTGAAGAGTCGAGGGTTTATAATTATCCGGATCTTACGGTGGTCTTCCGCCTCCTCCCAGCTGGTCGGCCTCAGGCTCGTTCACATGAACGGACAGCACAAAAATAACTCTGGATTCGGCAATTAGATGGAAGATGATTTACCTAAATGTTTCCAGCGTAAGTCAAAAAGCCAAATGGCATCATGTGACGGACCCAGAAGTTGTAATTCCACGGTTTGGCTACAATTTAAAATTGGCTTCAAAGCCTGGCCCTTTTCCTGGGGGCTTGGTTGGAACAGGCAGCTGAGCTGAGAATGATGACGACTATGAGTGGTGGGGATAACATTACAGGATTAGTAATAAAGGAAATGCCTCTTTCCATGTTTGGGGGTGTTTTAGGTTTAGTCAACTTCCAACTACAGGAGCAGTTTAAAACCACCTGATTTTACTCAACTATCAGTCTGCCACCTCCACCCAGTTGGTACCCACTGTGCGTACAGTAACGTTAGCAAGTGTGCAGTCGAGAGAAAGAGATAGCATGTGCTCGTCCAACCCTGTCTCCAACAAAATTACGTTCCCATTAGGGCTGTCAAAGTTAATGCAAATATGTTTTAACGCCACTAATTTCTTTAAGGCATTAACGCAATCGATATCCCGGAGGTTGTAGTGTGCTTGTGCTTTTAAAGCTAGAGTGAAGATACTGGTGTCATATGAAACTAGAAAACCTAATAAACACTTAATTGTGTCTGAATCCACTTTTTGGAGTTTGTAAATGATATCTAGTCACTTGCTCCCAGTCTTTAGTGTTGAGTTGTCTATAGTGTCTTTGCCTTTTCCCAGAGAAAAGTAACCTATAGTGAATGGTACAGGTTGTTGGTAGAACTGGATGTAGCTGGTGATGGAGTCAGTGATGGAGTTGCCGTGATGTTCTGTATTTAAGATACAGAACACCAATGTTGCTGGACGGCAGCTCTAGAATGAGTTAAACGATGCAGCAGGAACCTGTTACAGCACAGAAAGCCAGTAGTTATACATAAGACTTATGGCCAGTCTCTTAAAATGAGAGTGCTGATTTAAGACCAGCTTGGAGGCATAAATTAGTCCATACGGAGCTTGTGATATTAAAGGTGAACCTTGAACAGCACTTGGAAGCTTGATACTGTACATGACCGGCGAGAGTTACAAGACAACCTGAAACGTTTCACGATGTAGACCATGAGAGAATACAGATAAACACACGCTACAGAGGAAGATACACGATGAGTCCAGGGATGCTGATACTATTGAAAAATGGGACTCCAGCATGAATTTCCTGCTGCATTAGTAGCAGTCAGACAGTCCTTCTTCCAGCCATGGGAAAAAGCCCAGGCGCATCCCAGAACGGCTATTGTGGACCTTTAATTAGAGTCTGAGCTGGAAGATGGAGGACCCCGGTGTGCTCTGTAACTACATGCTTTATCTTGCCCGGTCACCTGAGTTTTACCTAATTGCGCATTATGTCGGAACAATAGCAAACTGTTGCTGCTTTGTCCAGGTAATATCTAACTCGGCTGTATCTCATATCTCAGGAGAGGAGAGAATTCAACGGGTTGAAAATGTCAACAGCCCCGGGAGACTGTTGAACATTGCTACTCGGAGAAGGGCCATGTAGTGCATAATGCATGGCTGGATGGCGTAATGAGATGGTGGGGAATTCTTCAACCCAGGGCTTTAAGCCGCTGTGCAAGTCGGAGACTGCCCTGTTGAGGAGTCCTCGCACAAGACGCTAAAATCCCAGGGCTGCTGTAGCTGACCGTGACCTCCGACCTCTCTGGAGAAGCACAAAGCAAAAGGGAGACATTCACCGCTGTGTTGTGTTGTCGTTAGATCTGACCACAAAGTGAATTCAGCTTGCTCTCGACAGAAAAACGACTGCACTGGTCCTTCGGTCCAACCCTTAAAATGACCTATACTAACATTTTCTTGACAAGGACCTCTCGTGGCCACAAGAAACTATTGTCTCTCAGAAGCAAAGGCATAATGTAGCCTGACATTTTTATAGCACCACCTTAGGATGATGGTTTGGGTGGTTGGTTGGGTGTACAAAGCTTCGACCACTGTTCCACTGTTTGCATCCCGTCTCCTAGTCTCCTACGAAAGGTATACATTGGTTTAATTTTTAACAATGACCACATGTTTTCCTTAACTCAGCTGATCAGACTGTCATCAGGTCATTAAATGGGCGTTATCAGCCTCATAGATGTGGGTCAGAAGGGGCCTTTTACACCCACTAGTAGGTTGTATCATCAATACATATGGGCGATCACTGACAGTAGGAATAAACAGCAATCTCTAGTGACCAAAAGCGGAGGTCAGGCGCTATATATAGCATATACAGAATGAAACTCCATATGGCGTGGAAGTCGGGGGCGATGGACGGGACACAAAACACAGAGCTTTCACCCTGGAGACCTGGGTTTGCATCCTGTGTGAAACCAACAACATGTAGTTGTCTTCGTGTCCAAGCCTTAAGTTTCACTTTTACTTTTCAAACGTAGTTATTTTAAGACAAAACACAATCTTTTCCCCTAAACCTAACCAAGTAGTTTTGTTGCCTACAGCTAAAACAAGCTGTTCTGTTTGTGTTCAAAACGTAACGTTTCATTCAGTTTTATAACGTGTTGCTTTTAAGCTTTGCTTTCACTTTTACACATTTACAACAATCCATATTTTTTATATAATAATAGTAACAATGCATCAAAAGACAACATTAAAACAATGTGAAAGGGGCCGCTTACAGTGATGAACCTGCGAAGAATGATCACCTGCTTTATAGTGGGCTTCAGATATAAATCAGTATTGACTAAACATCTTGTAAACAAGCTCAGTAATGGTGTTATTTCAGTTCAGACTGATTTCTTTTTAGAGGTTATGATTTATATTTTGCTTCATATTCATCCTCATAAATGTCTACTTGATATTTTTCTAAAAGTAAAAAGAAAGAATCAAGTTGAATGAAATCTGAAGTAGAGAGGTAAAAATGAAACACCTTTGTTCTACCTTGTCATTTACAAGTGCCCTTATCATCAATTGTAAAAGAATAACATATCAATCGTTTTGGAAGGAAATAACAAGCGTATTTCATGATTTACTCTGAAGGACATTGGAGTCAAAAACTTGAAACTAAGATTTTTTTTCCAAGTTCGTTTCGGGCAGAGAGGACGCACAGCAGAGGACGTCCTGGTGAGTTGATTGGAACACATATGGGGTGAGATGTCTGTACTTGACGTTTGTGTGTGTTTAGCACCAAAGTCACCAAGTCTGAGTTCTCGAACACGTTGAGCTCGTCTGTTCGAGCGCACACATCATTACTGCGGTAAGAAAACAAAAAAACTTTGTGTCGTTGCAAATAAAAATAATGCTGGTTGCCAGCAGCGCTGCAGCAGATTGTAATCACCACCTAAATGAATGCAGAGCTCCGTGTCTGGCTGCGACCGATAATACTTTTTTGTGAAATTCTGTTCCTTTTTTAATAATAAGCTCAGCGTGAGCCGCCGCCAAGCTGGAGCGAGGACAGCGAAGGTGAAGGGACGTATCAGTCTCGTCTGGGTCTGATGTACAGGAATTCAGCCAAGGGTGAGCAGAGCTTCATTTCCCTTCCCCTCTGCCATCTACACACAGAGAGAAACACGAGACCCTTTGAGGCGAGTGATTAAAGCGCAGCAGGACGAGGCGCAGCTCGCCATTTCTGTTACCTCGTCCACATGCTCCAAACAAATGGTTAGAGAGAGAGAGGCGGTGAGAGAGAAGCAGAAGTCTCCTGTGACCCACTAAATTGGTCAGATTGACTTCCTAGACTGCCAGTGTGGGAGGTGGCCATTTTGACTCGGGGCCAGAAGTTAAATGAGAAGCGAGGGGGAAGACATGTTGGTTCTCTGTGTGAGACCAGCCTGTCTTTCCAGAACGGCCCAGAGACAGATAACATCTCTAGAGGTGTCCGTGCACGCAATTCTCTCGGCAGATAAATAATCCGCGTGTCAAAAACTCTCCGACGCTGCCGATCATGTAGATAGATATATATCTTGACACACACGATGTCAGAAATGATCGGCTGTGATGCATCTATCTTATGGTGCTGTGCATTCGAGGCTTCCTAAGTAAAAAAGAAAAAAGCCTTTTGCTTGACAACAAAGAGTCTACGAGAGCAGCGCTTCAGGACTTCACAGAGCGGCACGATCAGTCATCTTTTTCAGCCGAGCAGCATAGAAACAAAAGCTGATGTGTGCTGACTTCAGTAGGCCAACGCTCTCCACATCTCCACCCCCCTCTTTTACCGGTTATCAAGGGCCGAAGTATTGAGCCTGTCAAGAGCTATAAATATCTGTTACTGTCAATAGAAACAATATTCCCAATTGGGATAAGTGCTCAGAGGCCAGTTATTAAAAAAGACAGCAGTGCTTTTCTTTCAGCAGAAGGGATGTAAAGGTTTGTCAAAGTACGGGGGACACAGTCTTGTGCCTTTTGCCTTTAAACATTTAGCTGTACGCCGTTTAGCACAACAAGCTGATTGGCGTACGAGTCGGTCACGCTATGACGAGCGCAAATGAAACGCCGGAGTGGATTACGGTCAGCGACAACAGCCATAGAGTGCTGCAGGAATGAGTCCTAGAACCCAGAAACGAGTTAGCGTTTTAGCACTTCTGGTTCCCCTCGTCTGGAAGTTAATGGGTTCTTTGAATGGGTTTTTAGTTAGATGCTTGAAATAAGGTCTGTGGTTAAAACAAGCTGGAGAGATTTTAACGTTTTGTTCTACGATATAAATACGTCAATAAATATCCCACTCAAAATGTTTAAGCCTTTATGTGTCTTAAAAAAGGCGGTTGCTAACAAGTGGCTAAATGAGACTACTAAACGTCATCACGACGACTCGTCCGCCTTTACAGCCTCGTTGTGTATACTCGCGTTCATGCGACCGTGGTGTAGTTCGTTTATAGCCTAACGTTAGCTTTTTACTTCTGGCGATTGAATTCACACTCATTAAAACTGGTGTATACTTGTGAAGATTATCTTGCTGAACAAAATGTGTAAGTAAATCCCATTGGCTTTTTGTCAAGGGGAACCAGGGTGATGCTAACTTCCTGGTTGGCCTACAAAAATATGTCATCCCTGGAGCACTCTATGGAGAGAGAATTGTGTACAAGGCAAGGACAGTGTGTGGGCTAACGCACATTCGACGGCATCAAGCAGATACGCCGATAACCGGGAGGAGAAAAAAACAAACCCAAAGCCAGCTGGACGAAACAGAATACATAAAGTTTAGGTGCTCTGAACATTTAAATATAGCCACGATGGAAATAAGTGAAACATTAATCCTAATGCACAAGTTTTAGTTTGTTTTATTCTATGTATTTTGGTATTTTGATAGCATACAAGATGCAGTTTTCAGTTCTATAGCCTATTGTGATCTGTTGCCTTTTGGGAAAGGGTTTGTTAAGTGTCCGTACAGTGTAATACAGAAGTGTTCGACACTTGCACTACTGCCTGTTGAAAATAAATTAAAAGGAACTTATCCTTATGCAGTTGTTTTTTTTTGTTGCTGTATTGAACTTGCACTGAACTATGAGTCCTAAACCATGAAATGAACCGAATCGTAACTTTTGTTACACCTCTGTACAGCAGGAATTGTGGTTTTGTCTAGGAGTGGGTAGAGTGCTTAAACACTGTAACAAATCATTCATATAACACATACTGACTACTCTCAAATCTGCTGGTTTTAGGAGCAAAACAAGTCTACATCATTGGAGGAAAATGCCCAAGCGGATGCAATGAAGCTCAATTCCCATTGGGAATATGTGTCCCCGATGCTGCTGCCTGGACAAGTTCTCCTCGAAACCCGATACGTGACACAGTCCTGGTGCCAAAGCACTGTGTTAAGCCCAACTGTTGGGGCTGTAGTAGCAGTGTACTATGTGTTTTTTTTCCCCCTCTCTCACCAGATCGACAAGCCAAAGCTGTGGCCATCTACTCTGTAGCTAGCTAGATGTCAAATCAATTTGCTGGCTTTGGACTTGGCCTGTTGCACACACCTACTGTACACACACACACTATCAGAGGCCATGTGCCAGGTCTCCTTATCAGCATCGATCGGGTCCAGCCAAGTCACTTTACCGGATGGCAGACTTCCTGAGCTAAATTAAGGAAAACATCAGTTTGTAGCCAAAATGGCCGACGACGTGTTCTCAGTCCCTTTGTGCTGCGGCGGCCGAATCCCAGGTGTGTGCTCGGCTTTGAAGCTGTCATGATTGCATTTAAGGAATTAAGTTAATTAAGTGTTGCTATCAACAGTCCGACTCATAGTGGTGGTGTATGGTTTTCTCCTTCACTCCCGTCGTCCAAATGTGCAACGGAGGCAGTTTGAATTGAGTCACTTAATGAACAATATCATGCTTAAAAGGTCTGATTAAAAGTATTCAAGCAGTCTGTGAGGCTGCTGGAGGACAGGTGTGTGATCACACAATGCATGAATTGATCATCTGAGATCAAGTCGGTCAAATCAGAGTCAGATCTGCCAATAAATATTACAGCTTTTGATTTCGTAAAGGGTAAAGCAAACGTCCTTTGCAGTTCAAATAGCAATAACACGGAACTGAAACCTCTGAAAAGTATTTATTAACCTGTCAGGTGTATGATGTGACACAATGTTAAGTGCAATTACCCTTTATGAGAACAACCCCCAAAAGAAAATTAGGAATAATTTCAACAAAACCTAATTAAAAAAATTAAAAAAAAAAAAAAAAAATGTCCTTTGAGAAAAACAAAATTTACAAAACATTATATCAGCTTTGCATTGCATTTCCTCCAGTCTACTCAAATACAGTATTTAAGCTTGTGCACTTCAGAACAGGCTTCTTTTAAGTCAGCATGAATATGTATTTGTGTGTTTAAGTGCATGTTTGTGTGCCTGTGTGCAAAGTCTCCCAGAGTGTGTGTGTTTGCGGACTAAGAAGGTTTTCGTCGGAGCTTAACTGTGACAGTTCTGTCTCCGTTCTGCTGGCAGATCAATAATATAGTCGCAGATGACTGTGCTAACACTGGGAGCGCGCACACACACACACACACACACAGCAGAGTGTGCGAGTGTGGCAGACAGCGGCTGTCTGTGACTGTGGAGGATATTAGGCTTATTAAGAGTGTCTGGGTCTCAGAGTGACTCATGCTAACTCAGTGTGTGTTTGCAGGGTAGCAGGTTAAAAGGGCTTAACATGAGAATGCATCACCCCCCGCCTTCCTGGCCCCCTGGCTCATCTTGTTATTCCCTCGCTCCCTCCCTCCCTCTCTCAGCCTCCCTTCCATGTATTGACTCCCTATTCCCCGCCATGTCCTCTTTTCAACCCTCTGTCCTCTCTTTCTCGGCGTTCCACCCCCACGTTTCCGTCTCATTTCATATTTCAAAGAGAGAGACTTTCTCCAGCTACAATTTTGTGACAGCTGTGGAATGTTTTTTTTTTGGTTGTGTTCAAAATTATATTCTGTGGAAATGTCATTGAGAAGACATCACACTGTAGCTCAAAAGGATGCCTCAATATTAGTGATAAAAGGCAGGAAGCTAAAATACCCGGCTCCAGTAAAATATTTACTGCAGTATATCTTTTATTTTAAATTAAAGGGGACCTATTACACTTTTGTGCTTTTTCTCCTCTCTTTAGTGTGTTATATAGTTTTTTTGTGACTTTAAAAGGTCTGCAAAGTTACAAAGCCCAAAGTCAACGTCAAAGAGAGTAACTCTCCCCCACAGAAACACTGCTCCTGAACTGCCTGAAACGCCTTGATTGAAGTCCTGCCTTTTCTTCCGTAACATAGTGATATCACCAAGTAACACATGTATACCTGCCTAGCTGCTAGTTTGGCACACCTTCAAACAAAGCTAGTAAGAGCGGAGCCTGAGCTTACTAACTTAACAATCGTAACATAACAACTGTAACTTAACAACCGTAACGTAACAACCGAAACACAACAACCGTAACGTAACATCCCTAGCGTAACAACTGTAACATAACAACCGTAACGCAAAAAATTTAACACAACAACCGTAACACAACAACCGCAACGTAACAACCGTAATGCAACAACCATAACAACAATAACAACTGGAACGTAACAACCATAACATAACATCCCTAACGTAATAACCATACTGCAACAACCGTAACGAAACAATCGTAACGTAACAACGTAACTACCATAACTAAATAACAACCACGCTTAGCGGACTTTCTTACATAGCGTTACGTAACAACCATAAAGTCAACATTAACTTTTGGTTTCACACGGGACACGAACAGCGAGTCCTGTGTTTGTCTGATGAGTTCCTGAGTTACTGTGGCACAAAACAATCAGTCAATTCAATTTGAACACGGACATAGTTACTACTTGTTGTTATTATACATGCTGAATTTCAAATTCATCATGGTCTGTGCATAGTCGTGGTCCAAATTAGCTGTGGGCCCCGGTTCTGGACCTCTCATTCATCTCAGATGTGTTCAGCGAGTGGCTGTGCTGTGCCTACAATATTATCTTAAAGACCACACACGTTGTCTTGTAAAAATGTTACAATGAACACATTTCAGTGGGAAGGATTGAAAATGACAGTTGTTATCGTCCCTACAATGACTGTTTCTACTTCATTATCTCATATTTCTTCAGACAGAACTTGTCAACAGAGCTGCTGGAAGTAATTCGCTGAGTGACACACACACACACACACACACACACACACACACACACACACACACACACACACACACACACACACACACACACACACACACACACACACACACACACACACACACAGACATTAGAGAATCTGAGGGGAAACTCAAGGACACTTCTTTACTGTTTACTTCTTACTATACAAGTACACAAGCTAGCAAGGCTACCAAAACCTAGCCCACTAAAGCAGTCCACTGTCTCTATCACATGGCCGTTGCCTTACTGGTCGTAGTGGTCCCTTGAGGGTCCCCCAACCTAGTTACATCCAGGATGAATAGCTGCAGAAAAATGACCACAAAAATCAGGGCAACTGTAGCTAAGATCAGCACAGCTGTAGAGGTTGTTGTACGGTCAACACTGAGAAATAACAACTCTGAAATCACACTTATTTCTTTAATCCTTGTGAAAGATCTTAAATTAACAGCTCATAGCAACTCCTTCCAGCTTCCATGACAACTGAAAATGAAGCCAGCAGGACGAATAGGCCGCTCACAACAGATTATTTAGGGACAAAACACAATAGAAAATGAACTAAAATGAGCATACTGTCGGCCTGAATGAATGAAGCGAAACGTGTTATCAGGCTACTATTGACTGATTGTATTGTAGACTGCTCTGCTAATCCAGCCTTGTCTGTCATAAACTGACAATCTGTTGTTGCCAACAACATTAAAAGAATAAACTCCATTGCAGACGAACAGTAAAAAATCATTTTCTACTTGCGCACTTACGACTGAAGCCACGGTGTGTGAAATTGCATCGAGGGTACTGCTAGATAAAAGCTGGCGTCACATCTTCGTACATGAGTCTGAAACAAACAGCAACACGCAGACATTTCTGAACAACACCAATACTTTATGAAAACCTGGAAGCGGATGCATTTCAGCTACATTACCCAGCTGTGTTTCCCATCATGCCTCACTCTCCTCTCCATTCACCTGATCAAACAGGGAGAGCCCTGTATAGATCACTGACCTTCTCCTTTATTTCCTCTTCCTCTGCTCCCCTGTCTTTGCTCCAGACTCCATAAGATCAATACGTAGAGTACAACAAATGCAAGTGTTTAAAATGTCCTTCCTATTTCCTCTCGCACCCCGATCAATAACAAGAACACACGCATGAATCCGCCGCTGTCATCATCGAGGATCAATGCAGGTTTAAAAATTAACATCCTCATCGCCTACATCATCAAAAACGGCACCACCATCATCATTATACTCATTGCATTGTCCATATCTCTGAGCTCATGAAGACATTTACATCCAAATGGTGAAGAAAGAGAGAAAGTGCTGAGTGTAAAATGAGAGCATTGGTGTTATTCAATATCAAAGCCCTCTAATGTCAGAGAGAAATAAAGGAATCTAAAGATCACAGATTAGTCATTGACACACGAGAGCACTGCTCTGATGTTACACCAGGCTTTGCTTTGCCAATATCAAGACATTTCTTTTTTTTTGTTCTTCTCTTTTTTTCTTTTATTCAATCAAAACTTTTTCAAAATACCAGATGGTTCACCCGAGCTGCGCTCAACATTCGGGGACATTGGCTGAGAGGTAGTGGCCTTTAACTAAAAGTCTGCGTGCGTTTCATCCGGGCACAATGACGGCAGGCAGAACCATTCAGAGCACTGGCATTTAGAGAGGAGCGTGTAATGTGATTCCACATGGTGCAGTTTATGGGCATGATAGAGGGGAGCCGAAAACGTTCCAACCCCCACGCCCACCCCGCAGAGAGAAAAAAACAACAACAGAAAAAACAGAAAACAAACACACTGATGATCCAGAGGAGAATACAAGTTCAATCACACAGTAAATAAGTTCACTGCAGTCACTAGTTCAAATATTCCTTATTGTTTGAGGGTCTCACAGATCTCAGTAATCCCTTCCATATTTTTGATTTCAAAACATTTAGACTGTCACCACATTACATCAAGGTGACGAGGACGTTACCATAGAGTAGGGCTGTCAAAGTTAATGTGATAATAACGCATTAATGCAAATTCGTTTTGACATCACTAATTTCTTTAACGCATTAATGCAATCGATCTTTCAGAGGTTGTAGCGGACTCAGTTCTAAAGCTAGAGTGGATATACTGGTATCATATGAAACTAGAAAACCTAAGGAATCCATTGGTACCAATGATGTCATACTAGCTTGTTGTGAAGGAGGCTAAATAATGCTCCAAACTTGCACAAAATTTTGGCGACGAAAAACTGACATGGCCATTTTCAAAGGGGTTCCTTGACCTTTGACCTCAAGATATGTGAATGTAAATGGGTTCTATGGGCACCCACGAGTCTCCCCTTTACAGACATGCCCACTTTATGATAATCACATGCAGTTTTGGAGAAAAAGTCATAGTCAAGTCAGCACACTGACACACTGACAGCTGTTGTTGCCTGTTGGGCTGCAGTTTGCCATGTTATGATTTGAGCATATTGTTTATGCTAAATGCAGTACCTGTGAGGGTTTCTGAACAATATTTGTCATTGTTTGTGTTGTTAATTGATTTCCAATTCTAAATATATACATACATTTGCATAAAGTAAGCATAATGGACTCCCATGTTGATAAGAGTTTTAATTGAATAACAAATCTCCCTTTAAGGTACATTTTGAACAGATACAAAATGTGCACCCCTGTTTGATAAAACAAAGTGTTTATAAAGATGCTATCAAGAAGAAACTCCTCTTGTCTTTGAGGAACGTCGTAAACCCACACCCTTATGGTTTTCTTTTTCTTTCTCTGTGCAGCTTACAGCAGTAGGTCATCCATATCCATTTTCGGGGCTCCGACACTGACGCCACTTTTTACAGAACATCATCGTTCATCAGTGTGGAATCTGGATGCTCGCATCACATCGTTATAGTTATCGTTCTTGGTGTGTGGACAGCCCTTTAGAGTTTTTAATTCCCCCACATTCTGCACATAATCCACTAAATGACAGCCTCTCTATAAAACATGCTCTGTGTATAATTACAGCAGTGACATAAAACTACTTACAATCGGAGTGACTAGCTACTGCACAAATCAACCAAGCAGCAAAGTCTCCAAACTTCCCCTTTTATTCTAACTGTCTCTCTTCCCATCTCTCTCTCTCTCAGATCCTCTGTTTTCACCACCAAAAAAAAAAAAATTCCACAATCATATCGAGGCGTTCAACTCAACTGTAGCTGCTTTATAGTACTACGAAAAATACTATATAGCCTCGCAGAGGTATGCATCCTTTATGACTCAGCCATATGCAGCAATGTGCAGGCTCGTCACTCTGACTTTGAAATGCTCTCTTTTGAGTGTTTCTTGAAAACATCAGTGGCTAAACATAAAGTGTGCAAAATGAATTGGTCTGTTACATAATTGACCTACTTTTTTACAAGTGACTGTGACTGTGTGGAGAGATGGTATGGGAAAACCGCATAGTATGTTTCCTCATTAGCAACATCACAGCCACATTTATGTCATCATGTGGAATGTGCATACGAAGCTACGGAACGAAAAGAAAGAAATTAATAAATAAGGCTAGACGTAGACATGTCTCTCTCTCTCTCTCTCTCTCTTTCTCTCTCTGCCTGCCTCATCTTCACTTCTCTCTAGGCGAGGTTGTTTGATGCTGAAAAGCAGCATTTATATCCCACTAGCATACCAAGGCAAGCTAAATAACGGTTTACTTAAGTAAATACACCTTACGAGACGAGAGCAACAGGTGATTGTAGTGCATAGAAGGTTTCTATGGCAACTGGAGAATGGGAGAAAAACAGCAGCCAAGTAAAGGAAATCAAACGTGATGAGGCCGCCTGTGTGAATGTGATTTATGTGATGTAACCTGGTAGTGATGAGATGGGGCCAGTTCTGATTGGATGTCTTTTCTGTTCTACTTTAGTTTATTTCTTCACAAATGCTTTTAGATTGTTTGAGTTCATTCAAATCTTCTCCCTCACAGTGTAGTTCATTGGTTTGTGGACTACGGCTTTGAAGCATTGAGTTCAGCATTTGAGCTAAGTACAACCGAACGTTGAATAAGACATTTTCAGGCTACCAAAATGTTACAATTAACCTTCATGAATTGAAAAAACACCGTGAAAGGGTTAAAGTTCTAAGACAAAAACACAGACAACTCCTAGGCCGGACAACGCCGTGGTAGCGACCTGTCAATCACAAGGTAGCCACGCCCTAAAGCATCCCCTGCTTTATGGTCTATTTGACTCAAATTTTTGCTCATGCTTACTACTTCAGTTACTACTTCAGTTTATACAAAACACTTCAAATCTTTGAATAAATCCTCTTTTTCTGTTGCTCCACAATAATTTCCCCAGGTTCTGGCTACCAGACATTTAGATGACCAAATACAGAAGCTTTCATAAACTGGATATAGTCTGAACCAGTAGTCAAAAATACAAAAGCAGAACTAAACTTTTTATATTGTAAATCTTGTATATTATTACTTTAAACCATAGACTGTATATAAGAAGTGAAAGTTGTCAACGTGACGTCACCCATTGGTTTGTGGACTGCCGTTTTGAAGCCTTGAGTTCTGCATTTTGGCTGTCGCCATCTTGGTTTTTTGCAACCAGAAGTGACATGAGAGGGTGGAGCTAAGTACACCCCAATGCTGAATGAGACATCTTTACTGAACTGAAAACACACTGTGAAACCGGACATCGCCATGATAACGACCTGTCAATCACAAGGTAGCCACGCCTTAAAGCACACCCTGCTTTATGGTCTATTCGACTCTAAATGGGACCATAATTTACTAAATGAACATCATGCTGTATTGAAGAAGACTTGGAACTCAAGATTGAGACCATAAACTGATGTTTACAATGTTTACTGAGGTAATAAATCAAGAGAGAAGTAGGCTCATTTTCTCATAGACTTCTATACAATCAGACTTCTTTTTGCAACCAGAGGAGTCGCCCCCTGCTGGCTATTAGAAATAATGCAAGTTTAAAGGCACTGACACACTGCGAAGTGAGGCAGTCGGCCTTCATTGCCGCTACTTCTTTGATGTCGGCTTGGTGTGTCTAGACTTTAAGGCACTTCCGCACTGGCTTCACTTTTCAGACCCGGAGAACGCCGCCTCACTGTGAGTCTAAACTGGCAGCTGAGCGCC
>CAKALG010045958.1:0-22311 GCA_916700815.1 Helicolenus hilgendorfi
AGGTCCAACACAGGGGCGCTATCGTCCGCCGGGCCTCCTCTCTCAAACCAGACGTCCCTCCTAAGCCCCTGTTCATACCTGCCACGTCCCCTGTCAACCAACAGGGAAAGTTCAACTACTGAGGAGGTACACTCCTGGACTAAAGAGGGAGTCTCCCTCATTGTGTCTTCTTTAAGGAACTTCCCTTTGAAGAAATGCAGTGGGTTCGAGGTTGCAGACCTTCACAAGAAAACCAATCGCGTGGCAGCCAGTGTCACTGTGGACGAAAGCCTCAACCAAACTTGTTTTTTCCCCTCTTCTTTTTGTCCAACGAATATCTTTGTACCATATTGGTATTGCTCAGCTACTTGCTTATTATAGAACCGCTGACTCAGGTGACGTGACGCCACCTCCTTATATTAGGCTGCCAATGTCCTCAGTGTGGATTTACAATGCAACTTAGTTTTTGGACGTGTTGATGTTGGAAGAACTTTTCACATCAGCCATCTCGAAGACTTAAAAGCCAGAGGCTCCTGCGATGCTTAGATTCATGCTTTTGCTTAACCTTTTCTGATGTAGTGTTGGTAACCAGTCCCCACCCGCCCCACCCTCGAATGTGTTTATATTATGCATGTGTGTGTATATATATGTGTGTTTATATCCACACCGTATATGTATACATATACATATGCAGTATATGTAACCTGTGGTGAAAAGTCAGCAAAATCCCCTGAAAGTAGTTATGTCTTTGCCTTACTATACTCTTTCATCTTTGGGCATATCAAACGATCCCCCAAACCCCTAGGAATTATCTTAGGGACACCAAATCATTTACTTCATCGATACATTGTCAGTTGGCTAAAACACCGAACCAAATTTGTTCGTGTTGATCAGAGAAAGGAGATTCAACTTCAACAAAGCAGCTATTCCCGTCTTTTCTCTCTTTTCATTTCCCGTCCCAGAAGACGTCAGGTCAGAAGTGACGTAATCGGGTCCATTTAAGTTCCCAGAGAATGTTTCTATAAGATTGGTGCTCCAAAACATCTAGTGGGTCGAACATCCTCTGAAATGGAAATAAACAAAACTGAATAAATATCTTGGACCCAAAGAGGACAAGTCAAAAAATGCCATGCCATCTGGCATTATGACCATAAAACATAGAACGGACTGCAGTTATTATAATTATTAACTTTGTGGCTATTGGTTGTAAATAAAGGAATAATTACTAGCCAAATTTTAACTGTATGTGTAAATGTGTGCCTTATTTAATAATAGTGTGTGACATGGGGGTAGGGGTAAATGCAAGGGGCTCAGATGGCTACTATGCTACAGTATATTGTAGGTGTTTCATTTTCTATGGTCGTCAGTATGTGTCATACAGTATCTATTGTATATTTGAAGAGTTTCATTCCAGAATGAGATATTTGTCACCTGTTCTAATTACTGCAAGAATGATTGTAACACTCACTAATGAATCATATGTTGTTATATCTTGAGTATATTGAGCCCTTTTTTTTTTACAAAGTAATATTTTACAAATTATCATCTGTTATTTTGAAAATGATTAAACACCAGAAATATATATATATATTTTGGATGGATACAGTGTTTTGGAATGAAACCCTTCATTTCTCTTTTTGTTTTTTTAATCCCAGAAGTGTGAGCCTGCAGATTTCTTTTGGGAGAGTTTGGCAAAGCAAGTACACACAGCCTGAGACTGCAGACATTCAGGTTTGACTGCCTCCGTAATATGTCACTTTCCACTGGGTGTCACTTTCCCTATGGGTGCCATTGTTCACTCTTTGTTTTTCTTTTAGCAATAGCATTAGCATCACTTTGGGTTTCTAATTGAGCAGCTCACAGTTCCTCTTAAGTTATCTCCTACAGACCTGTAGCCATTGTAGAAGTCAATCGTAGAAGGCTGCCATGTTGATAAGACTATTAAATACCTGACAAATCTCCCTTTCAGGTACATTTTGAACAGATAAAGAAAAACGTGTGATTAATTTGCCAATTAATCGTGATTAACTATGAACAATCACGCGATTAATCACTATTAAATATTTTAATCGACTGACAGCCCTTCTTTCTCATGATCCGTTCTGTTTGTTATTGTGTCCAGGACCCGCTCCTGGAGAGGTCTCATTGTGAAATCTGAATACCCATATACTTTGGCTAAAGTAAATACGGGCAAAGACCTCGTCCATATTGTCGAAATCATCCAAATATTCAGCCATGACATTGAAAATCATTTAGATAACACTAAGCTACGCTTTCTGTACTCCAACACAACAAACTCTGCCTGGCCGGCACTTGCAGCATTTCCACGTTGGATGTATTCCACTACTCCACCGTTGTCTTCCGCCAACATGTCCCCTCACCATATTTCAGAACAAGACTTCTGCTTGAGCGAGACGCTTTCCATAATGTCAGACACTTGTAATAACAATCTGAGTCTGTCATAGCAAAAAACAAGCACTTTAGTGGACGTAAATGATGATGCAAGCTTGCCCCAATAGCACCATATTGCAGCCTGCGAGCAGCTCCTTATTAGTCAGACACAAAAACAATGGAAAATAGGGTCCAGGTTGAAAAATATTGAAGTTACCCTTTAATGTTAAAAAAAATGTTTTTAGTTCTTATTCAGAAGAAATAGTTGCGAAAAAGAATCTGTTAAACTATATGCTAAAAAATCAAAGAATAGATCTAGGGTGCTGGCATGAAACTGGACTTCTACAATGGCTACCGCTGTAGATTTTGACTTACCTGTGTCACCAGGTGTCAACTTCAACAATGCAGGAAGCAAATAGACGGGAGTGTAGATTTAGGAAATATGTTGAAACGTGGAGAAGTGCACTGACCTCTGATCCGACGAGCTGCGATTGTCTCTTGGATCGAAACAGTGGTGGAACCGGTTACCAGGTGGCCACGCTGCCAAAACATCTGCCGAGCTTTTCCCTCAGGGAAGGTGATGCCAGTCGGCTCTGCCTCAGAAATATCCCGGCTTCAAGACTCTCTCCGCTGTTGCACTTTTCAGCAGAGTCACTTTGGCCACGGTTGACTGGAACCACGATCAATCCTGTGAAAACAGCACTACGCTATTTACTGTATCTGGTGTTTTATTGATCGAAATATCCCAGAGCTCATTTGACCCAATATAAAGTTTACTACTCATACTCCAACTCCAGTAAATGAAGGAAAATACGGCCGACCACAACGTTTGTCGAAAGGAAAAAAAAGGTTGATTTGGATATTAACGGGCAGCAGAGCGTTAAATAGCTTTCGAACAACAAATACAAAACATCCAACTTGATTTAAAGTTGTGACTTTAATGTTTCATAAGAGGAATTGTGGCAGCTACAGTGTTTGAGGAGTGGAAGTGTGTTTGTTTTTTTATCTGCCGGTGACCGATTGTAGGGGAGAGGGAGCGGCCTCCCCTCTAATAGCTCTATCAGTATTTGATTTGGTGTAAATACATTCTATCTGGGCTGCGGTCTCATTGATTCAGTATTATGTTTTTTTTCTGTTTGATTTCCAGGCAAAGCCTCTTGAATTACTATGAATTTGGTCTCACGAAATACCATTGTATGTCTCTTATACTAGGAATAAAATGAAAATATGATGCAAGTGTCTCACTGGTGAATGTGTTAAAAGAATCAGATCACAATGGGTGATGCACGAAACACAACTGTGTAATGGACTGCAGTTCAATACCGTAGCCCCATACTAGCTTTCTGAGGATTATGTACAGATTGTTTTGGTCAGGTGTTGATTCAACTCTGTGATCCAGCGTTTGTGTCCTCCACCAAGGACGTTATGTCTTTGGTCCACTTGTTTGTCTGTCTCAAAAACAATAGATTGGTGGAAAGTTTGGACCAAGTGATTTATTTCTTAATGCAGTTCCAGGAATTCTTTTGAAAAGGTACCTTCAAGGAATTCTCCAACATTTTGGGATACACTACTTTGTTGCCTCACTGGGGGCTGCATTAAAACATCAGTATTTATTAAATCTGTGTGTTTAATACAGAGAGATCCAAACGTTTTGCCTACAGCTTGTACAGCGGGGGAAAAAGCAACTGCAGTCTTCACAGGTGGAAAAAATGAGCCTGTTGAAGAAGAGGTGAAGAAGACAGCACACATATACTACGAACATACTTGGACAAGCCACAAAAAGGTGAGTTTTATGCTTTATTAGATGTATTCAAACCAATTGTTACTCTTTTTAAAAAGGCTTTAAGTGAGTTTGTCAAAGTTCCTCCACAAAGAGCAGTAGCATTCACTTTGCCATAGTACAGAAAGCTTCCAGGACTGGCTCCCATACATTGGAAGAGACAATCCTGTTCTGACCTAACCATTGATAAGCGGGAAAAAGACGTAATTTCCCAAAATGTCTATTTCTTTAAAATTACCCTCCTGTACACCGCCCACAGCTTGAGAACTACCTTTGCAAAAGTACACCATAATCGAACGTCATTTTTAGGAGACAGGCTGCATTTCTCACAATTTTCTGTTAATTTACAGGAGAGAACAGAATTTGGAGACATAGAGACAGTGTTCAACGTGGGTCACTTCAAATACAATTATTACAATTAATTGCTAGAGTCTTTTAGTCGGTGTCCAGCAGGTCAGCTCAATATCCAAAACCAATTGTTAATTTGGCAATTCAACATTAAGAAGAGTAGAGTTTCCAATAATATATGAATGATTAATAAATATTGGGTTTAAATAGAGTAGTTCTCGCAGAACTGTGAAACATACAAATGATTGGGGAGTTATTAGGGAGCCTGTATAATAACGTGGAGAGGATTGAGCAGCCTTGCTGGAGGTACACGCTCGCTGAGTGCTTTCCACTGTTGGACAGGTGTTTTTTTTTTTTTTTGTCCGCCCACTATACAACCTGCAGCGAGTTGTCAAGGAAAGACACGTCATCCAGTAATTACCTGGCACATAATGTTCCTCCGGCACAGCACAGCACATGGTATATAATAATGCAATCTGAACAACGTATGAGGACTGATAGAAAACTCTCCTTGTTCCCCTCACATGTTCCCTCTATATTTGAGTACTTTGCTGAATAAATTGTTCATATCTGTTGTTTATTTATAACGGCAACCGTGTGAAGGTGAGTATTCTGATGCAGAATTATTCAATGCATGAGAGATGGTAACGTGTCTGTGCATAGATGGGAGCTTCTAAAATGTTTGTGTGGAGAATACATGCAGTGGCATTAAAACTTTGTTTGCTTGGAGGTTTTACACCGCCTCATTACTGCAGGAACATGGCAGAATTTATCACGGGTTAAAAAAGGTTCGACGGGGCTTCTGAGGAAATCAGATGGACTCAAAAGCAGTTCAGTTGTTGGACAAAGTTTTGGTTAATTGGAAGATTCATGATTCAAATGTTTCATTCCACCGCAGAGCGAACTGTGGCGTTCTCACCGGTCTGAACAAACAAAGCTCGGCAGTGTTTACAAGAGTAAATCTGAATCGCATTGACTAATAGACTCCCCGCAGGCTATTACATAAGAGATAATAAACAATCACGGTGTGAACGCACCCAACAGGTGGTTCAGCGTCGTGTTGAGAGACATTTGTGCAGAGCTTATGCCTGCTGGAAACACTATCTGAGAACGTTTAGTTCAGAGTTAGACATTCTAACCACTAGATCAGTCTGACTAACTATCACAAGACTTTAACGTAATAAACAAGCATTTTCTCACTTAAAATAATGGACTTTTTTGTTTGCCCAGGTTTTGAGAATCTTGGACTAAATGTTTATTAGGAAGTAGATCAGATCATTTTTTTATGTCATCTGTCAACCCAGTTGGCAGGAAAAAATGTTGCTATTGTACGTTTCTGCAAACCACGGGTTTGTTGAATGTTGATGTTTTTGCATTCGGTCAGAGCAAGTGACGTAGTCTATCGAGCGACCGTCATTGAAATTTACGTGGTGTAATACAGCCTGTTCTCATTCCCAGGGTGTCAAATACTAACTCTTTGTCACGCCGCTCACTGCGTGATACCAGTGCACAAGGCATCCTTTAGCATCTGGATGAGACGCACAGGGCTTTCAAGTAACTGCAATATAAACCAATCCGCGGCAACTGTAAACACTCAGAGAAGGTGATCAGGGAGTGTGGGGGTGACATAGCGTAAAGAGCAAAAAAAACGCATACAGGGCAGGAGGGGAGGTGGATGGGTCCAAAAACACAAGGCTTTCATCCAGGCAGCCTAGTCGCACAGTAAAGCACATAATAGACCGGCCTGTTCACCAGAAGAAAGCGTGTCAGTGTTACGCTTTGTGTCGCCGATGAAGGTGCAGTGTTTTGTGGTGACGGTTGTCACCTGATGATTGTTATGTGTTTTCCGTACTAACGTTACGTTGTTTCCGTACGTGTCTTACTGAGTTTACGTACTTATTTTAAGCCCCACCATGACTTTTTCCCTTAACCTATCTAAGTGGTTTTGTTGCCTAAACCTAAGTGAGGGCTTTGTTGCCCCCTGCTGGTGCTGCACGTTTAAACAGGCGTGCAATATTAACATCTCTGCGAGGCAAAACGTAACGCTGACACGCTGTCCTCTGGTGGATAGGTGGGTCTATTACACACTTTGGCGTGATATCGGGTTGATCCAGGAGACCGCTGTTCGCGTCCCATGTGTTAAGTTTCATTTTCACTAACAAACTTAGTCATTTTGAGCCAAACCATGATGTTTTTTTTCCTTAACCTAACTAAGTGGTTTTGTTGCCTAAATCTATGTAAGTGTTTTAGTTTGAATTCACAACGTTACCCACATGTTAACTGCGACCACAAAGTGACGCCAAGGGGTCTGAAAAAGTGCCAGTATGTGACGAGTCGGTTTGAGAATGTGTTGGATAATGAGGGTTACATTACATTGTTACGTTATTGTTTTAACACAAACCATGATCTTTTTTCTGACCTTAACCAAGTAGTTTTGTTGTCTAAACCTAACCAATTATTTCACAATGTTAACCACGTTTATGCAGGTGTTTTATCAGGCTGATATGAAGCATATTCATAAAAACGTATTTTGGGGTTCAAAAACGTCGACATTCAACGTATCCCGTGGCTTACAGAAACTTGCAATGCCACCACTTTTTCTGGTAACTGGGTTGCATCACGAACAAAATTCCTTTTAACCCCCATTGTATTACAGAGTAGACAGAAATCTCAGATCTGGATGTTTTAAAAGATGAGCAGATATAACCAGAAGTACTTTCATGGCTACAGGTAAATGAGAAAAATATTCTGTAATTTCTGTTTGAAGCGACCCTTAACTGTAAGAAACTCATTTCAGGGAGATTTGCATTGAAACACTGCTAGAAAAGCACATATTTTCAATCAGCCTCATATTGTGTCTCCAGCTGTACTCTCCACAGGTTCCTCCAGTCTGAATGCAGAGTTTGTGCAGGTTGATTATAAATGTAATGGGCCTGCAGCAGCATCCAAACAGAGCCACCAGAGCAGCTTTACTGCCATTTCAAGGAAGTTAGTGAGCCAGACTTTACTGTAATGTCCCTCAATTTGATGTCTTGTCCTCGCGTAAATGCATTACTGCTGAGGTGTTCTTGGATAAACCTATTCTGGCAGTCAAGCAAAATGATGTTTTCCTCTTAATACATACAGTGAAAGGACTGTGATGGGTGGCAAGATTGACCTTTTAGCCGAAACAGTTCTCCTAATGAGGTGGTATCGATTAGTTTATGCAATTATCCTCCCCACAGTCTATTAGATAATCATGTCTGTGTTTGTGTGTGTGCGCTCCCCGGCTGTGTATCACGAGGACGAGAGGTGACAGAGAGATGGAGGTGTTTGCTGCAGTTAGAGATTGAACCGAGGCTGGATAATGGACAGCGATTAGCCACAGCATAATTATTGGATTCCAACAAAACGCCAGTCGATGGCCCGCAGTCCCACCGAGGTCTGCATGTTTCCATTCACATGACTGATGATGATGAATGAGTGCTGTTGGAAATAAGCCTCCGCTGAAGTCATTATTTGACTCTTGTCAATAAGCCTGATCTCTGCACAAGGAAATGTCACCTCATCAGCGCGATGTTGCTTACGTAATTCTTCTAATTAAAGCAAAAGCAAATTCTACTTTATATAGCTATATGCTCCATTCAACACATTCTGTTTATCGAGTTGCTCGCTGTTAACTTGACAGCTGCTTGCTGGCCTTGATTAAGGTAATTGTGAGTAATGTTTGATAAAAATCCAAAATGTATGCAACTCAGAAGAGATTTGTAATTTTAATCTTCAATTCGCAGTTGAGATTTATGACTCTTGCAGTCTTTCCATCTGCATCAGGTAAAAACACTTGTGTAGTAAATGCTTCTTTTACTTTAGGAATTTATACTTAAGGCAGCTATTCAGCCACTAGGCGGTGCTGCTCCTCCTTTTCTCCTATTCTTTTTAAATCAAGACAAAAAAAGGAATGACGCTAACACAAGTTTGAATTCTTTAAAACAAATTTTATCCACCACTAGAGTGTAACGGAAACATTTTGAGTCAGGTTGTTGGGTGAAAAACTGTTATGGTTTTAGTTTATCCTGTCCTTGTAATAGAGTGCTGCAGGGATGACATATTTTTGTAGGCCAACCAGGAAGCTAGCATCGCCCTGGTTTCCTCGACAAAAAGCCAATGGGATTTTTCCATTTCTTTTGTTTTGTTTGTGTGTTTGTTTTTTTATTTTTTGGGGGGGAGAGGGGTTATTGCAGAAAATAAGTTCTGTGGCAAAAAAAAAACCTTTATGATACTTACATGTTTTGTTCAGCAAGATAATCCTCACAAATGAACACCACTTTTATGACTTTTTGAAGTGTGAATGCTATCGCCAGAAGTAAAAAGCTAACATTAGGCTATAAACAACACCAGGGTGGCATGGGCGCGAAGCCGTAAAGGCGGACAAGTCGGCTTAATGATGTTTATAGTCTCATTTAGCCACTTGTTAGCAACCGCCTTTTTAAGACCCATAAAAGCTTCAAAATTCATGAGTGGTGTATACAGCTGTATTTTATATCATAAAACAAAACGTTAAAATCTCTTCAGCTTGTGTTAATCACATACCTTATTTCAGGTGTCTAACTAAAAACCCATTCAAAAAAAGACATAGTTCTGGGTTTTAGGACTCATTCCTGCATTTCTCGGTTTGCACGTCCTCGATTCCTTTCCTTGCCTCCTCTGTTAGTCCCTCCCACCTGCAGATGCGAGGAGTCAACAGACATTTAACAAAATGAGACATCCTTGCTTCAGACCCATCATTCTGAACAGACGTCAATTAAATATGACGTGTGGCACAGCTGCATCATCTGTCTTGTTAATAGCCTGCCGCTGTATTTTATGATCTCTGTCAGATGATCATAACAGTGTCCATGACAACTTATATATTTACTTTAAATTCAATTCACAAAGTGGCATAATGTGACAAGAATGTGGCACGCCTCTTTTATATGTCACAGGTGCTGAGGAAACGTCCGCAATGGATACATCTGTGCATCCTCGCTCATATCACTCCTCTCTCCTCTCTCCTCCTTCCTCTCTCCTCTCTCCTCTCTCCTCCCTCCTCACTCGAAATGCATTTTAGGAATTGAGACATCCTTCAAGAGGCCATGCTAAGATCGATTTCCAGGTCACAGGCCTGAGAATAGAGAAATAGAAATGAGAAAAGTGGAATGAGTTCCCTTTCTCATTGCTAGACAGCTGACAGGGTGAATTCCTCCAATAAAAACGTGGTGTGACTTCTCTTGAATATTTAATGAGCTTTCACTACAGTAAAATGTACGGCCCAAACTTAGGACATATGGCAAGCAGGTCTACTGTAACTACTACCCAACAGAGAGATGTTAGCCAACAGACTCAAATTCGGTAAAACAAAATACTTATGCACAAATAGAGTCCGAGGCAACAGAGTGTGATTGAACAGATTGAATTCAAATGGGTTTTTAAGAGGTAACACAATTGCATTCAGATAATTACAAGTCTTACGGGTTAAAAGTTCCCACGTTTTGACTAGCGGAAGTTCAAATTTTTAATAAACTAGAATTACCACCTCAGAGTTGTATGCCTCCGCCAACCAGTTACAATAAGCCACATGTTTTTTTCATCACATTGCAGGTTCAATTCCAGCCGGTGACCTTTGATGCATATACATACCACTCTCTCCACGTTTCCTGTCTAGCTCCTCACTGTCAAACTGTCCTACAAAGGTGAAAATGCCCCCCCAAAAAATCTTAAAAACAGAATTACCGCCTTGCGGTTGTATGCCTCCGCTAACAAGTCAAGTTGCAGTTTTATATCCATGTCTGTCAAAATATCGTCACTTCATCATTTTATTCCATTAGACATTTGTGTGAAATTGTCATAATTAGGATATGAATTCTTGAGTTATGGGTAAAAATGGGTTTTGTGAGGTCACAGTGACCTTTGACAATCAAAATCTAATCAGTTCATCCTTAGACGTTTGTGCCAAATTTGAAGAAATTCGCTTAAGGCGTTCCTGAGATATCGCTTTCAAGAGAATGTGAAAAACGTAAGGTCAGAGTGACCTTGACCTTTGACTTTTGACCACCAAAATCGAATCCGTTGATCTTTGATTCCAAGTGGACGTTTGTGCCGAATTTGAAGAAATTCCCTCCAGGTTTTCCTGAGATATGGTGTTCACAAGAATGGACCGTACGTATGTACATACAGAGCAACGGATGGACGTACAACCTAAAGACATAACGCCTCGGGCCACGGCTGTCGCTGGCGCAGAGGCATAAAAAGTGGTAATTGTACTGCAGCTAACATACTGTATGTAAAGCCAAAGGCAGATATTCAGTATAATCTTAAAAGCACTAAAACAGAGCTGAACATAGTGTTTGTTTTCATGAGCACCTGCTGGAACACCATGAATACATAATTACTAAAAACACACAGTTTTCCAGCAGGTAAAGCATAGGGGATTTTTTAATATTGATATTGATTTGAAAACAAAGGGGGAAAATGCATTTGGCATTTATTGTTATGTACAGTAGGCAAAAGTCGTGATATGAAGATTTTATCCATCGAGAAGAAAAAGGCTTTCATTTTGTCATCGTGTTTTTCATCTTTTCCCAGGAGCTTCCTACATCGTCAGCTGAAACCTGGAAACGTTCTCGGTCTAGCCTGGAGCCATGTTCAAATCCCTGATTCAAGATTTCGCAACTTGTAAGTAAGGCTGACATGTTTACCTCTTTTGTTTCTATGTTTTGTTCTAGTGAAAATGAACATGGTGAAATTCCCCCCCGAGACGTTTTTCTACAAAATATTTTGATCTGTAATCCAATTATTGGCTTTGACCTCTCGTGCACTTTAAGATGTCCAGAAAAAAAAAAAAGAAAACATGTTAAGAAAATATCATGGTGTGATTGACGGGGTAAAAACATTTTCCAATTACAGTACACGGTCCCCTACCTCCCGTAATCTGTCTGACTGGTGACTCTGTGGATTTTTTACCCCTGTAAATGGGTTTTTGTGTTGTCAGCCGTTCCAGCGTGACCTCTTGCACTTTCGCCACAACCCCTCGGCCTTCCAAAAAAAAATACATCTACAGTGGAATCATGGTATGCACCTCAAAATGACTTTCTATTCCCAACGTCTGTAGCCTGGCATAGCACGCTGACAGCTGGCATCACAATTCATTATGTCTCTGCCGGAAAAGGCTGCAAAGGGCCAGAGAGAAGCTCGCACCATATTTCACTATCGAGACCTGTCAGTGAAATAATCACCGGCACTGACAGGTTTCCAGGCAGTTATTTTTATTTTTTTTTATTTGACTCTCTTCTATAAAACAGGCAGATGTTTGGAAAACACTGATCGTGGTTTCAAGACACGTGCAGCCTCCAGCTCCTTGTCCCTAAACGTGAAGTCACGATCCTGCCCTCCGTCAGCATTTCGTGGGTTTTTCCAAGGCCCCTCTTCTTATTCTCTCATTCATCACTGTCACCAGCTTCAAAGTAAAAAATTCTTACAGTCCCTTTCACCATCCAGCAAAACATGGAGGGTGTGCTGAACCCAGATCAAGCATGTTCACATTCCCTAATGTAGCTGTGTATTTAAAGTTTTGATATTATTATTTTAGTAGGACCGTTGGTTACATTGATTTAAAGCTTATTTCACTGGAGAGAAAAAAAATACTTCATTTTACAGGTCTACAAATTTCATGGTAATTAGGTGATAATTAGCAAGTAACCTATTACCCCAATATTTACCTCAAAATTTATCAAAAATTACTTTATTATAAACATTACTTAATGATTATATACTAAAATAGCATATAATAGTTAAAATAGGGCTCTTAGGCTTGAGAAGCGGCTGTGCACTGCTCTTCACCGGAGGTGGAAAACCAAAACTAATAGAAGACACTTCTGATGAGGCACAAATCTCACCATTGTGTGACTTATTGTCTACACAAATGTAACCTGGTAACTAATGTAATGATCCAGGGAGTTTTTAAGAAATTTCAAAGAAGTTATTTGATAATTATTATCTATTTATCATCAGACATGGAAATAAAGCATATAAATTAACTTTGTATTCTTTTCCTGGAAATGTAATAAATAAATCACCAGCTATTGGGAAATAGCGGAATATAATTATTAAATAATGTTTAGAATAAAGTATATATATGTTGGGGTAATTTGGCAGTAATTCCAAAGAAATTTCAAATAGGCTACTTGCTAGTTATCACCTAATTACCATGAAATTTGCGGACCTGTAAAATGAAGTTCTACCGAAAATAGATGAAAGGTTAAAAATTGACGGCTATGGACAAGGGTTTTATTACTAACCAAAAGGGTTTTCAGTATGTGATGTTCATGTGGGATGAAGATAGTGATACATGTTCGCTTCACGGTTTTAAAGCAGCAGTAGGCAGAATATTTTTGGCATCATTGGGCAAAAAATTACATAATAACCTTTCAGCATATTGAAATTCAGATGTTCTGAGAGATAATTTCTGCACCTCCTGATGGCTGTGTTTTCAGGCTTTAGAAAATCTAGCCCGTGATGAGAGACTTTGGCCAATCACAGGTAATTTCAGAGAGAGAGTGTTCCTATTGGCTGTTCATTCAACGGAGGCAGCTGTCAATCATTCATGAACTCCGATCAAACGGTCAAACTAGGCAGCGCTGATCAAATATGAATCAATATTCTGTTACTGTAATGCCTATTTCTCACGTAAAATGTTTTCAGAAACATCTCGTAGTGTACTGTTTAGCTGTAAAATGAGAGTGTTTGCTCCGACTGGTGGGCGGTGCTTGGTATTTCCTCAGCTGATCTCAACATGGCGGCCAGGTCACAAACCTCCTCCAAAATTTCTTGGCAAAACATCTGATAAATGTTGAGATAAAATGTCAGGCCGATCCAAGTGCGTCTCTGATGACTGTCAGCTTTGTCAAATCATCCGACATGTCATCTCGGATCAGACGACAGTTTCTGTGTGTTTAATTTGATCTTTTAACTCAAGTCTTTGGTGGGCTACCTCAGTGCTCTGGGCCTGCTCAGGATCATATGCAAAGGCTGCATTCCCGCTCACCCCCAAGACTCGATTGAAAAGATCTGAGAAAGTGCCTCATTAAAGCGGGCATTAATTTGAGCTTGTTAAACACCCCGGCACGACTTTCATCTCATTTTGTGACAGAAACATCTTGCTGAAGTTGACAGTAAAGGAAGTTTTCAGTTTAAAGTCGGCAGCTGGATCTCTCCCTGTCAGGATGGATTGTGAAAGCGGGGTGAAGGAGTCGGGCAGAACTTTTCAGAAGTCCCTTTTTCTAATTAACTTTCCGAGGCTTTGAAGCACCGCGTGTGAAGTGTGTGTCCACGTCTGAGAGAAGGAGGAGGGGTATTAAGATGTCTACAGTTGCCCTGTAAGACGGGCCGTCATGGTGTCTTCTACCAAGGTTGCATGTCCCGGGGTCATTGTGGTTAGTATCAATAGACAAATGTAAATTTTATTAACTCGTTCCATCAAGTTCGTAACTGATTGTAGTTAGTTAGTTAGTAACTAATTGAATATTTTTCCCAATAAAAATAAACCAAAATTATGCAAAAGCACATTTTTCCAAACTAAGTGTTGGGGAAACCATTGATGTGTGAAGTAGTTTTGGTGATACAACACTCTACAATACTGAAGTTATTGAATATTTTTGTAGCATCTCTTTTCGGCGTTGCACTTTGTAGATGGTCCCTTACCACTCGTCTCACAGCCGGCTGCACATAGAGACCAATGTTATGTGTCCAGCTCGGAAGACGGCTCGTTGTGATTAAAATGAGGTTGTAGCTTGTTGTCTACCTTACTACGGTTAGAAAGAGCCGTTGTTTGTGTTTTAACAACGTTTCGGTAGTTATTGAGTTATTGATCCGGGAAGTTTGAATCTGTCAATATCTTTTCAACTTTACCGAAGTCAATGACTTGACTGTCAGGAATGATTGGAGGAAGTGCTCTCTTTCTCCCGGGGGTCTAGGGGGGGGGGGGGGGGCTCCGTACAAAAGTACTGTACTTAAAGTAGAAATCTGAGGCACTTTGCCTTCTCCGTACTTTACAATCCAGAGGGAAATCATTTTTTGCTAGATAAAAAAATATGGTGCATTGTTATGAATTTAACTACCAAAGTATATAAAATAGTTAAAATTAGCTCACCTTGATCAGATACAACAGTATAATGCTACACAATAATCAGCAAAATAATAATCAAATAATATAATGCACAATAGGGACTATTTATCTGCGTTAGATACTTTAATTTCTGACACCTCGGACCTGCATGAATTGATATTGAGGCAGCAACATTGACATATTATCACCTTACAAAGTTGATATGGCCGATGTGTTAGCAAACACTGTCTTATTTACACGCCAAGCAGACACAAAGCGACATTAGCATTCATTTGGAGTTGTGTTTTTGGCCACCTGACGAATATAAATAGCCTGATAATCAGACTGAATTGCCATTTTGTCTTACTGCAGTCTAACATTGTCTTCATGTTAGCCAAGTCTCTTGTTGGGAGGGTTGTTATTTTGTCTTGTCCTAACCAATCAGTAGCGAGCGATGCATCCATCCCCCCGACTCCATTTTCAGATGACATAGAAGATGCCGTATAGCAGTTACTAGGAGCAGTTAACATTTTTCACATTAATCAGAGAAATATATCCAATGAAAAGTTCTCATCCGCACTTTTTCTGTCCCTGCTTTTCATGAATGAAGATGACATCATCCTTAATCCTGTCGACTAAGCTCTGATTTATCAGTTATTTCTCTAAATGGGTTCGTCAGTAGGCACAACATAACAAATCCGAGATATGATCGGTGAGGTCTGTAATCAAGTTACAATATGAGTCTAATTTTCACTCTTCTTTTGCTCGGAATTTGATATAATTTATATACAAATTGTCATTTTTTGGGTGAAGTGTTCGTTTAACACCCTCTTTAAGCCGTGATTGGCTTGAAGCTGTGTGGAGGTGAGGGTGTAAACAGAGCGGGAACTTGTCTCTCTTTTTTTCCTTTGTTACACAACTATTTCTGGCACTTTTTGCTTGTACATCCGAGTGCAGCACTATGAATGCCTTCCAGGAGAGACTGTCTGAAAATGTGCGCCGTTATCGCCATATTCAGCGATTATCAAATCTCCCACTGGAGCAGCGGAGCTCTGTGGCACAGAAGGAATAAGATGTATCAGGCTTCGGAAACACAGACAGTAACCTGCTAGTAGGATACATTCATTATTGGCTTGGGTCTTGTCTTAGGATTTGTTGGCAAATTATTAAGAATATTAAACAGTTTAAATGTTCATGTTTAAAATTCAGTCCCTGTCCTAAACTAACTGTCATACTGCATGCTGTCCAATATTTGCATCATGCTGTCATGACACTGAAATCTGTCCAATCAGGCCAGTTTCCAGTGTTTGAACTGAAAAGTGTCCATTCAGCAGGTTTACTTCTTTTAACTAGAGAAGTGGCGGCTGTCGGAAAGTCAGGGTCGACCATTGTGAGGGGTTTGCTTTCGAATTCATCCAACCTCTTTTAATTAAAATAAACTTTCTTGCAAACATCGAGCCAAAGTACAGTTGAAAACAAACTCTTTTACTTCAATAGAGACCTTATGAAGGGCCCGGGGACACATACTGGTCAAACAGAACTTCAGAATAAGATCTCAAGTATTGCAAAAATATCTCACTTATGTTACGCTGAATTTCAGGAAATATAAAATGATGCAGAAGACCAACACTGTCTTCTACAAAATTATGTTCCCGTACGACTAAACTGCATTGTCAATTACATTTTGAGGGAAATGTAATTTCGCCGGGATTACGGTCACAGTTTTAAACACGTGCTTAGAGGGAAGTGTATGAGGTACTTATCCATAGTAGGTGTATTACTACAGCAGATGATGTTTGGCGTTCCTCCAGCATGGAGAAACAGACAGGAGTACCGACACCGGAGCAAAGCAATAAAGTACTGGGGACAGGCACGGCAGGAAAATGTCTTTTAGCCACCTAAAAGAAAGGCTGAGCTGAAAAAAAACAATAACTGTTTATGTGTACGCTATATTTACATTTATTATATTTACGCTATATTTGTATGAGGCCTGATGATGGACTAATGTTAGGCTAACTGTTGAACCCCAACCAATTATAGCGTGCACGTTGTCAAATCAGATGAGAGAAGGGAAAAAGTATTGGTTGTCTTCTACTATGACACACAACACAAGAATGTCTTTAACATCTGCCCTCTATTGGGCTGATATCTGATCCCAGCATTAGTCTGACATCTATAACATTCTTATGTAGAAAATGTACAGAGTAATGATATAATTACAAAGTGGAATTTGAACCATTAGGATAACAACAAGATGTGAACAACACAAATTGCTATTCATGATCTGCCAATTTAAAAGGGCTCAGTAAAGCTTGTATAAATACACAGATGGTATATAAAAGGACCACAATTTGATCCCTTTTAATTTTGCTTGTTCAGCTCCGTAAGTGAGGGCTAAATAAGGATTTGCAAGCATTTAGGAGGTGGTCCTAATATCCACATGGAAATACAACCAATGAAAACTGCTTAGATTGCCCGCATACTCTTTATCAGTCAGATAAAAAATAAAATAGTGGAGGAAGTATGGTTATTTTACAAGCCAAGAAAAGATTCAGCAACTCACTCTCTCCTGCAAAAAAAAAAAAAAAAACATAACTCTCACTCCACTGTGTCTGTGCTGTTTATTTTAACTGTAAGCCCATGTTGGCAGCTCGCCCGGAGGGTTTGGGGAGGACTTGTAGGCCACAAACCGCAGCACATTTGGAGGCTTTTAAATGCTCCATAAACACCGGTGGAGAAAACTCACAGAGCTGCAGCACACAGTGACAAGACGTCCGTCCGCTGCCTCCCCCGACCCCCCCACTGAGCAAAATACCGACTCCTTTTTCCCGAAAATGGCTTCAGTGAAAACTAGTACATTTCTCAATCTGATACGCCTTTGCTGCCTTTTCATAAGCATTTCCATGAAAGAGCCTTTTATGCTGAGGCGAATGAGAGGAGAAATTACAGTTGTTATACGATGTCTGGGCTGCCAGGAACATCACAGGGCTCTGTCCTTCTTATGAAACCCTTCCTAACTGATCTAATGGCGCAGACCGAGCCAGAACCGATAAACGGTTAAAAAACCTTCTGGCTATGGAGCCTCAGAAGTAGCTGATTAAAGCTCTGCTTGTTAGTTTAGTCAGTTGTTTTACTGAGTCATACTGGAGCTCAGCATTGATTCTCAGTTGACCTACATACATATCAGTCTGGCAGACTCTGCCCTCTGTCCTACCTCCATACAGCAGTCAGTGACACTAACATTTGGTTTACCGCATCTTTTTCAGCACATTTTATAGAGGATCTTGAGACCGGCTCAACAAGGAGCCATCTTTGCGGTGTTTGGCTCGGCAGGCTTGATCCCCTTTAGCCCCTTTCCCACCGGACGAAAAAACCACCAGCACCCACCAACATCTGGCTTTTGTCTTCAGTGGGAAAGGTTACAATCGACATTCATTGCCGGGACAAATAACTTTGCAGTAGTCACAGGTATTTATTGGCTCCAGCTCTAAGCCAACACCCAGATGGACACACTAATATCCAGCCCAGTCACATAGCAGTTCGTGAAATAGTTACGAAATTGTATGTATTGATTCATGTACATAGACACAAAATTTCAAAAATCTTTCGTGATGGTCAGTAGGAAATCAATTCGTATGTAATTCATGTAATTGTGAACCGGGAAGTATAGAGAGTGGCGAACGCCACACAGGGAAGAAGTGTGGGTGGATGGGTGGGTGAAAAAACACAAGGACTTACGTACAGGAGGAGAGATGTTTATGCCCCGTGTGAAACCACAAGTCAAAGTTGATTTACTTGGCATGTAACTTCCATACTTAAGTTTCAGCACTTCCGGTGTTATTTAAACCCAAACCATGATCTTTTCCTAAACCTAGTAGTTTTGTTGCCTAAGCCTAACCAAGTCGATCTAATCCTAAACCTAATTAAGTAGTTTTATTTTGAAAAGACTGGAGCGGAAATTGACACGTGCATTGATTGAGCGAGCTTGATTAGTCCGGTCACTGGCTGGCTAGACACAAACACATTACCTGAAGACTGATGAGATGACTTTTTGTGTGAGATGTGACACTCGTGACATCACAAGAATCCAGCTGCCTTACAAGATAGGTATGCGTCTGCTTTAGGATTGAAACCCTCTGTTATAGCAAAATGTACGATGTACACCTGTTATGTGATTTTTATCACTTTTTACCCCCAAGGTTATGTTTTTTTGTGCTCTTTGTCTGAGTCTTTTGTGTAAATGGTAAATGGACTTGCATTTATATAGTGCATTTCAAGTCGTCCGACCACTCAAAGCGCTTCACACTGCATGTCAGCATTCACCCATTCATACACTGATGACAGAGGCTGCCATGCAAGGTGCCAACCTGCCCATCGAGATCTAATCTAAATACTCATTCACACGCCGATGGCACAGCCTTCGAGAGCTATTTGGCGTTAAGTATCTTGCTCAAGCACACATGTGACATCCAGTCAGAAGTTGATGCTTCTTTCTAAACCAGGTCTCACTCTAAAGTCACAGAGAATTGGCAGGTAGAGCCTCTTTATTTTCTGTGATGGGATGTATTTCTGAGTGAAACTCCAAATGAAACATTAAAGTTATGAGAGGGATTCAAACCAAACCCTTCAGATTTGAACCCTGATTCGTGGGCGTCGACTTGTGAATATGGAGCTGTAGAGGACCGCTGGCCTCCACCCACACCTCCGTCACCTGATCTGTTATATTTATATGTGGAGGATGAGGGAGAAATTGCTAAATTACACCTCAACGACATTCTTTGGAAATGTACACAAAGTTTTTGCTGACTCATGTCCAAACACACACCCCCCCAACCCATGATGTCTCTCTGCTATAGCTAGTATGACCACAAGCTAACTGTCAAATGAGATTTTATGTGATATATGATGGGGTTAGCTTGTCATCCCTAAGAACATTGGATTGGACACATTTATGTATGTGCCCTCGAGTGCAGAGTGGTTGTACAGAAGAGGAACTTTGATCAGAATTATTTTTAGTCACACTAGCAGCGTGGCTTTAGGGACGGCAATGTTGGTCTGTTGGCCCAGACTGAAATGTTTGCATGTGCAAAACTAATGACATCCCCATCAGCCTCAGCTGTACTTTGTGTGTCTTGAAAGGCCCCATACAAATAAACTTGCCTTGCCTTTAGTGCTAATTAGCAAATGTTCCAATGTTAGCTCAAAGCACCACTGGGCCTAAATACAGCCTTACAAAGCTTCATCTAGTATGTCTGTAGACTCTTGTTTTCACATATACTGGGTATATCAACCCACTCTCATTCCCAACTCTTCACATACGGACGCTCGGTGCCACCTTTTAACGCACTGGGTACCCCTTGGCATCACTTAGGTTTAGCCAACACAACTAGTTGATTAGGTTTAGTAAAAGATATGTATATGTATATGTAAATGTACATGTATAAGTATGTTTCTTATGTATGTGAATGGACAGCTAGAGCAGTCGCTCTGAGCGTCTAATATTGCCACGGATGGGTTTACAAAAGCGTCTCATACAGACACTTAAGGGCGCCTTGTGCGTCTGCGACAAAGCTGCGGTATTTGACGACCTAGGAATGAGACCGGGCTGCGTATATAGCAAACATAACTGAACACTAAACACTGGGACACAGGATTAGACTTACTTAAAATATATATTCTTTATTCCATTGTGTCTTTTAGGGTTAATTTCAATCCCAGTAAAGCAGCCTGGCAAAATATGTTGTTAAAGTAACAATCTGCTTCTTACTATGAGCTGTGGGTTCATACACGAACATTTTAGTATTGGTTATTTCACATGACAGATTTTCTATATTTATCTTTTACTCTGAGCTCTTCCCACTGGCGGTGGGATTCAAAGGGGAAAAAGGTGTATGTAATGCATCTCTGTGCACCAAAAAGGATTTTAGCAACAATGCCTTTGAATGTTTTAAATCTCTGGATGCTGATTGTTGCACAGTTAGTGCTGATTATTTAATGCTGTGGAGAAAAACTTAAGATGTTTGACTGAAATCATGTTTCCAGTGACTTTAAGAAAAGAAATGAAGAACACAGTGTTTTCATAGTCTGTGGTGTACCCTGCCTTCGCACCGACTCCAGCCCCACCGCAACCCTGAATAGGATAAGCGGTTACAGATGGAGGATGGATGGATGGATGGATGGACAGTGTTTTCATACCTTGATAACAACATTTATTTTTCACAAATTCACAAATCTGTTCAAGTGTCATTTATTTTCACAGGTAATAAGAAGAGGAGAGGTCAGCAGAGAACCCCCAATGCTTCACTACCGGTATGTTACATTTGCTACTGTTCAGCTGTTTTAGAGTGGCTTCACTTTGTGTTACTTTGTCTTAATCTATAAAAGTCACAAACTGCCCATCTGATGGCTTTGAGGCCCATATCCACAATATGTTGTTTTCTGTGTGTGATATTTTTTTCAGGTTGAGACACACCTTGGAAATGATGCTAACAGGTAAGTAAAGTGCAAGTTACACAACACATCAATCAAAGTGTAAAACTAAGGAAATTGATAATGTGATTGTCAATATACTGTATATGTAATATAATGACATCTGATCATGGGTCTTGCATATACACCTGGTGGCTAGTGAAAGTGTACAGTACTTGGAAGTGTGTTATTATAAAGTTTCTAAAGATCCGTCTGATGAACGGTTCTCAAACTAAAATAAAGGAAACTAGTGGCAAAAACAATCCATAGAATTATTAAAATATAAAATTGTCATATGAAGAGTAAAAATCAACAAAAAAACATAAATACCTTGTACTCTTGAACATAATTTTACAATTCAGCATTTCTTTTTGTGTGATTTGAGTGAACCGACCCTTTATACTTATAGAGTATGCCAGGTTATTGACCAGAACTAGCCGTTGGTCTCACATTACCCCTGTTCTGGCATCCCTCCATTGGCCTCCTGTAAAATTCAGAATAAACTATACTATCTTGCTAAACACATATAAGGCACTGCATGACCTTGCCCCCAGTTACATTTCTGATCTCCTAGTTCCTTATTCCACCTGTCGACCAATTCGATCCTCAAATCTCTGCCTTTTATCCATCCCCCGCTTCAACTGCCACAAAACAAAAGGTGAATCGAGCCTTTTCTGTCTTTGCCCCGACCCTCTGGAATCACCTCCCCCAATCTATCAGAGCTGCTGAATCTCTGGACTGCTTTAAGCGGCTTCTAAAAGCCCATCTCTATAGGCAAGCCTTTTGGCCTCATCCACATATGTTTTTGTCTGTTGTAGTTTGGTCTGTCTCTCATTGTTTCTGTGTTTCATGTTGAAATTATTCTTCTATTTTTCTATTATTGTTCTATGTTTTATTTGTGTGTGAAGCACTTTGTAACGGTGTGTTTTAAAAGGTGATATATAAATAAAGCTTTACTTACTTACTTACAGAAACTTAAAAACAAAATCAAATTGACAACCCCAACTAAAGTGCAGTGTTACCAACAGGAAACTTTAATTATAAATAGTGTATGTTGCTGCTCTGGTGTGTTTCTTTCCGCATGCGGTCTTGTATTTTGTGGCACTGCCCTTTGCCACAATAAGAGCTGAGGTCAGTAGGCAGTTATGCGGTATGGTCGGTATGGTTGGCATGCCTGGTACGCCTGGCACTCATGGCCCGATGCCTGACAAACCCCCAGTCTATGCGC
>CAKALG010045959.1:0-19382 GCA_916700815.1 Helicolenus hilgendorfi
GGGGGCTCGCCCGGCGCAGGGAGCACCACTTCTTGCTCGGGGAACACAGTATACACACAATCCATCATAGAGCCACCACGATCGGCTATCCAGCCAGCACCGAAAGCACACTTTCTTGATTAATGGAGTTGCTGGGTGCCTAATAGAGGTCTTTACGTACCTCACATTTCAAACAAATCACACCAAATCCAAGTCTTTAGAGATGTACTTTTTTTTGGCTGGCTTTATCCCATGTAACGATCGCTGTTTAAACATCTTCTTTTACTTTTGTCAAGCTTCCTAATCTATTAACAATGATTCTATTTTTACCCCCAATGTGCTTAAATTGCAAACACAACTGCATTGTCGCAGAAATCAATACCCAGCTAAATCCACTGTGCCCCAAGCTGGTGTCATGTATTCAGAAATTAAAGATCAGCCAAAGGGCACACAATCCCGTATGAGCGGGAGAACCCCAGGGCACCTCATTGGATCTGCGTACCGTCATTGTCCGAGGACATTGTCAGACAGAAAGCAGCATGACTGAGCAAATGATGAGGCAGCTGCATTGTCCCTTTGTTCCGTAGTGAAGCACAAACAGACGCTGGAGCTTTTTTTTTTTTTCTGCAAGTCTCCTGCTATATTGCAGTGGGGACTGGGGTTGAACATAATTACCTGGGCCTCTGTAGGTGGGATTAAGAACAGAATTAAAATAGTGTGGATGGCAAAGGGGAATACAAGAGCAGAGACAAAACCAAGCTTTAGTGATTACATTGGGAACTGAAGCGATTGCAGAACCTCTAGGCTTGTGCCACCCGGTGATCAGATCGCATATCGACCGATTTTCCTACGCCGATATTAAGGCAGTTTTAATTTACTATCAGAACTGACATGTTATGAAAATAATCTCTAGAATCTGCGCCCTACTGTTCATTTAGAGATGTTTCTGGTGGAGCGGCATGTCCACCCGCTGAGCTCCGTTATCTGCACGAGTGACGATTACATTTTAAATCCTTAATTAGAAACCAGTTTGCCGTCTCTTTTTCTTCATATGCCTGCTCACCAAAACTTTTCTCTGTGCTCCGTAACAGTAGTTCACGTCATGGATAATGATTTGGATTGGGATATTAAAGATAAGATAATAATATCAAATGGAACAAGATGCTGTGATATTGTCACACCAAGCACAGACACACAGTGGAGGGAGCCATTGTTTGAATAGAGGAGTGAACCCCACGTGTACAAATCAATTAGTGGTCTGCATGTCCTTCACTGGCACATCGGTACCAAGTACCGATCCGATACCAGCGTGCTGAAAAACATATATTTATTATTATTATTATTGAAATATTGCTAAATGGCTGCCATTTTCCTCGCTCTGACTACCATTACCGTTACACTCTCCACCAGTACCGCACTGTTGTTGTTTGCTATCGTCACGTGACAGCCTACCTGCAATCAGTTCTTCTTCGCTGCTCTAAAACAGTAGTTGCCAGTGGTAACCATGATACATTCAGGGTGACAGCACAGTGAAGGCTATTGTTTTGGAGCAGCGAAAGAAGAATTGGTTTCCGGTTCAACAAGTTGATTTTTTTCTGGGTTAATAGATTATGGTATTGGATCGGTGCATAGACTGGCGTACTCGCTGATTATGAAGGGTGGAAGTAACAAACATTAATTGATAAAAATGGAGTTCCCTTTTCCTCAATTATTTTTGTTACTTCCACCCTTCAGGCAACTTTACTTTTTGTTGGAATTTTGTGCTGTGAATGATGAATGCAAGACAGGGAAAATTATAAAACATAGTTCTGTTTTCATCATATGACGACTGTTTTAGCAAAAACAGCTTTAACTTAATCAAATCACTTAATCATTTATCACTCCATTTTTCATTTTCACATCCATTTTTACGGCTACATTTTTCAATTCACATGTGTTTTCATCACCTCCAATTTTATCAATTAATTTTTGTGACTTCCACCCCTCATAGCTGATACCCGATCCTGAATTTTGGGCATTATTGGACGCATTTCCGTTATTGGTATCAGTATCGGAACAGCTCTAATTGCAGATAGACTATGTAATATCTTTAGTCTTATTTTTGGCCACCTGGGTAAAACCCATAATATCCCCAAATATAAGATGTTGTCACTAAGACTATAAGTCCCTACGCACCACTGTATGTCTGTGTGTGTGTTGTGGATGAGTGGTCGCATGAAAAATCAAACACAGTCAAATCTGAGTGTTGCTGCAGCTAATGCGTTCTGTATACAACTCACATCTGGCTGTGGTGCAGTGGACATATTTCTGTGAGGTTGTGACACACCCAGACGCAGTAATGGTTGCATCTGTTCTGTCAGCCTGACCTGAGGGGATGGCTGTGTTTACAGAGCAGCGAGACATACTTTGAGTCAGTGACCTGACTGTGTCAGGAGGCTTTTTGTTTTGATTTCAGGAAGGTTCCTCCAGTTCTGCTCAGTTCACACTGTGCTTTTACGAATGAGGAGCTTTCATGGTCAAGTGATGTTTCACAGGCATTTGCTGGACTAGCTGAACCTTTGGTGTTTGAACTGTGGACAGATGGCTTGAATGACATGTGAATATGGCGATGTCTGTACACATTGACACTGGCCAAAAGCCGAAAGCTTGTCAGTGTAGAGCTAAGTGTTATTATAACAAAGCTCCAGTCTGCTTTATTCCCTGCATACAATAATCATATGAATGTTATCAATTCAAGTATCAGTATGAGAGTTGCTTGAGAGTCAAAAGGGTGAGTATAGCTGCTTCAGTTGTTGAGGGATGAGCAACGGTATCTAGTTCCCCATAAGCCTTTTTATCAATATAACCTGTATCTGTGTAACCAAATATTTCCACAGTATCCGTCACAGATTTAAACTGGGTTAAAGAGAAAAGTCAATTGTATATTAACTCTGCGAATTGCTTTTTCACAGTCAAATTTCGACACTGGTACATATGACTAGAGGAGTTGACTTCTCCCATGGGGCCAATTCCTCATCAGTACATTTTTGCTCGCTGCTTTCTGCGTTCAAGGTTTCAGAAATTCTTGAGGCGTTTTGAATACAGTATGAATCATATGATAGGTAAATACAGTCGACCTCCAAGATGTATTCTGCTAAAGGCTTTTCACTTTTTGTCCAGCATGTGCGAGTCCACCTGATGTGATGGAGTGTGAGAAAACATTTGCAAACCACTCAGGTGTACATTTATATCGTAATATTGCATAGGTCAAATCTATTGGACACTCAGCTATTTGTATTTTACAAAGCTACAATGCAGCTTTTTTTGGGGCTTCCTTCCCTGCTGACTTTTTGGCAGGAAGCTGTACTGACCGCTTCACCTTTTGTAGCTTGATGATGAGCTGTTTGCTTTGTGCTTGCTGAAGTACTTTGTGTGCAGACCAAGGATGAATGAATATTACACCTCGGAGCTTGATTTATATTTTTGTAACTATAGTAAAAATAATTTTTCCTCATCGAATGTTCCGTAGCTTCTGTATCTGTAAATCACACATTTTGCATACCACAGCCATTGTTTAATGGTCTTCACGTGGCAAAATATTTTGTCAGCAGTCTGTAAGTGTGGAGTTGTAGACTTGTAAAGCAGTTAGCCCCGCAGGGTGCTCAGCTAATTGCTGCGAGAGAAAATAGTGTTCAAGCTCAAAGTTGTTACGCTTTTGCTACTAGATCGAGTTGTAATGCTTGATCGCACAGTAGCGGGATATCTCACTACTGTTGTCAGAGCTTTGATGAAGATGGATGGAGGAAGAGAGACACAGTAAACAGAAAGACACAGACAGACAGGCAGAGGCTGACGAATGTACTGATACTGTCTGTCCTCCAAAAGGAAGTTAGTTCACTGCCTGCATATGGAAAAACAAATAAGAAACATTATGATAATAGCAGGGACAGCTTTTCAATGACAGTTTAAACAAGAATAGTAGGGATGCACCGATTGTGAAATTCTGTGCCGATACCGAGGTTTCAAATAACAGTTTGATACTGATGTTTTTGTTGTAAATTATTTTGATTTTGCCGTTATTTTTTTTCCCATTTTGTGCCAAGGAAACAAAGAAATAATAACAAAAAAAATAACTGAGCAGTTTTACAGTCATTCAGCATTTCATTAGTCTTTGAATGAGCACAAATTCAATCATACAAATTTATGAAACAAAATATATAATACAACCTCCTTTTATGTGAAAAATATATATTTTTTTTTAAATAACTGCTTCAAAAGCCTTTTTAGCTGCTATATAACCAACTACTGAATGAGAAGAATGTTTCAGTACTTACACGGCCCAACAAAAATATTTGTTTTGTGAAACGTAAATTAAATGTAATTAAATTGAAAAGCAATAAGAAACATAAACAGTGTTTCCCCACACATAGACTTAACTAGGGCGGGCCGCTCAGGACCCATTTTAGCATTTTTAAAAAATTGTATCTGTCCAAGAGACCGATTGATTATTAACAGACCTTTAGCGGTCTGCTGGCTCATCCTTGGTCCTCGCTCCCTCAGCTATCCAGGCTGGACCCGCATCAGGATTATGGTGGCGTCACCCCTCATTGGACTGACAGGCTTCTAGTGACACATTACGCACACACAAGGTTCATTCCCATCCAGACTGCATTGATTTTTTTCAAAGAAATCTTGTAAGCCATTGTTTTACTACTTAATTTTTTGTTGAACATAACGTTCTTGTTGCTGATCTTTCTCCAAAACAGTGTAATACTCCCTCACCGCCGACTGTTTCTTTTACTTTTATTTGTAAACAAACCACACACTGGCAAGGCACCCGTTGCCCTCTTGCATTATGTCCAGCAGCTGGTTACTGTTGTCTGAGTCCGACTGCAAATATGCAACACAACCGATAAACATCAACAAGATCTGCCAATATCAATGTTTGGACAATAAATCGGTACATCCCATCCCTAAAAAATAGTTAATTGTATTGGAGCATTTTGTTGAAAACATGATGGGAGAGGATACAAAGCTCCTGCAGAGGCAAGATTTTTTTTACAGATCCAAGGCTGCGGATGAAACATAGGACATGGGGTAGCGGAGTGTTCAGGGTCATGAGTTTCCTGTAATGTGAACTATTGGTGCGTGACAGCATTGGTGTTGAAATGTATGTTACTGAAGGTAGACCTAACACACTTTAACCTCGTCAACATTGAATAAAGGGTTTATAACACACTATAATGTAGTTGTATTTATCAACAACTATAACTCCTCCTGTAGGCAAGTGGAGGCTGGTTTATAAACAGATAATTATTGACAATATTGTAAAACACAGTTTTAATTATATAAAATATGCTTTCATAGGAGAAGTTATAATTGCTGACAAATACTGTACATTAATAAACAGTTACAAATGTCCTTATATCTGCTTATGAATGCTAAATGGGGGGGTTAAGTAAAGCCTGGTTCAGCCTACACATAATTTTTGTCGATAAGGATGGTCACTGTGTCAGATTTGGCGATTGAGAGTCATAAATTCTTGTCGCGACTTGACCAATCATCACAACGTGCATGATGTCATCAGGAAGGAAGCTTCATGCTAATGGCAGTAGTGTACTCACTGCTATTTCACCACAGTTTTTTTCTTTTTTCACTCTGTTGTAGTCCTTCGAGGAAGCATCAAAAATGCTGGGGTGTTGTTGCCATAGCTCCACAAATGTTTCCTCCATTTCACAATTCCACCTCACAACACCAACATTGTTCCTCTTTAGCTTCGCCACCATTTACAGTTGAGCGCGCCTGCACAGCAGATCGCCCTGTGCTCCTACTGTTTAAAGTCATGAACACGTTGTGGAAGGCAAAAAAATGTAAATATGCTTGACTTTTTCTTGGGACGCGGCATCGGTTGTTGTCTAGTATGATACAGTATACAAAATAAAACGATCGATTGTTGCGCACAACACTCATTGTCATTCCTGATTCGAGCCGACACTCTATGACGGCCGTGTTTGGCTATAATCGGGCTGATATCATGTAGTCTGAACCAGCCATAAAGTGTTGCCAAGGTAGATTGTTCAACACCATAAAATTGTGAAAACACAAGTTTTCAAGTATTGTCTATTTAAATGGCACAGTGTGGGCAGTTGATGTGACAGTACTTGGATTAGTATGCAAATTGTGAAATTATGAGAAATATTAGTAGTATTACAGTTGGAAGATGCGTTTAAGAACAGCCGGGCAATCTCTTGAGTTCCCCATAATACTAAATAAAATGTTTCTCATGTTCTCTCCAGTGCTCTTTACATCTTGTCTACATCGGTTAAATTCCCTGAATTAAAGAGAGCTTTCTTGCCGCTACAAATGTCTCTAACTTAAAAGCTTTGTCTGCCTTTTATTCAGTGACATTTTTCAATATAACCAAAATAGATTATACTTCTAAGCCGGGTGGGAGTGAGATCCATACTTCTGCAATCATTCGACTCAAAAACAAAAAAAAACTTGTTTTTTAAAAGATGAAAGGATTACAATGGGCAGGCGTGCCAGCCGGTATGCTGGTAGTCTTGACGAGAAGCCTTTCTTTAGATCGTTGTCTCAGACGCCACCATGATATCACTGTATTTATTCTCTGCTGGTGGTTTGAAACACATCAAGAAATCGGCGTCTCCTGTGGCAGCCAATTTCGTTGCCACTTGTACCTTCTTACTGTTCCTCTCTCTTCAGGACAGGGCTGTCTCTGCTATCGCAGACAATCCTGCTGGGAAGAAGGCAGCTTTACGTTTTGGTTTAAAATGTCACTGTGGAGTCATCATCTGCAGTCTAGCAGACCGTGGAAACACAGAAGTTTTGTTGATTATTTTGTTGCCCTGCTGTAAGGACATTTAATAAGTAATACTTTTCATTTTGTATTCTTATTACTTTTCTCCCCGTAGCACTAGATTGACAGCTGAGATAGATTTGTCTGCATGTGCACGGGGATCTATTAGGCTGGTTGAGATAAGAGTGTGAGGGATTATGTCAGCTACTGACAGCTGTTACTTGTGCACAGAATTTAAAGAGGTAACTCTGAACCTGTTGTTGTTTTGTTTCCGGGGCTCGTCGCATTATCGTCCTTGAGTCCAGATTTTGTGCAACTTGGGGTGGCTTGAAATTCTTTTAGTAGATAAAATATGACTTATCAATCAGCCCGAGGCGTTCAGCAAGTTAAAATAAAACCAAGTGGAATATTGACTGAGCCTCTGCAAACAACATTTTTTAAATGCAACAGTTGTGTTGAATCATATTATGTCTACCCTGGCTAAAGGTTTCCTTGTGCCTGAAAATATCACCCAGGGTTCGATGAGACAGAATGACACCCAGCTGAAGTTTAAAAGGTTATGTGTGTCGTCTTGACTGAGGTTTGTTTATCCTCTCTAACTAAATTAACAGCTGATAAGGAGGAGGAAGGGGGGATTGAGCTCATTATTAATGCATACAGGTTTCACAGGGGCATTATTAACAACCACAACCAGTTTCCCACACACATTAACGCTGCTGTGAAGTGGCAAAGAAATATGGAATTTTTTCCTGCTTAATGGATAATGTTTTAGCAGTGATGAGTTGATAGGGATATTTCAGCACATTAATAGCATTTACGATCTGTTTATCTTGGTTCAAAGCCAAATGCAAAGTATTAACAAAGGGGAGATGCATCTCATTTTATGAGTACTTGTAACGGTTAATATGCTTTTTCTGGACACTGGTATTATCCAAGTGCTGTACATTAATATCTGTGACGCTCTAGACATAAACCGTGCTAAACCATAGCAATCATACAGCTTTTGTGAGCCAAGCTAGCCTGATAATCAAGATTAAATTAGGTCCACAACTATAGATTATTTTCATTGTCGATTAATCTGGCAGTTATTTTCTTGATTGATAAATCAATCAAACGTTTGGTCCATAAAATGTCAGAAAATCGTAAAGTATTCCCAGCACAGTTTCACACAACCCAAGGTGACATCTTCAAATAGCTTTTTTTTATTCAACCAGCTGTCCAAAACTCAAAGATATTCAGTATGCTCTCATAGAAGATTGAAGAAAACCAGCACATATTGACATCAGAGAAAGTGGAGCGAGCACATTTTTGCTTTAATATTGATTTATTGATTGATTATCAAAATAGCTGCTGCTAATTTTCTGTCGATTTGAGTAATCAACTAATCATTTCTGCTCTACACTGAATTGAGTATAATGCTTGATTTATGCTTGCCGCATCCGCAAGGGTCACGAGTGTCCCGCACAGCCAAAGTGACATCACACCATCAGACATGGCCCTTTGCGGGGGGGTTCTGTGCAGCAGGTTTTCGCCCGTCTGCACAGATCATAAACATTTCTAACTACGTTGATGCGGATGGGCGGCGAAAATTGAGAGCTTTCAGGAACTTTGAGAATTTCTGTTTTTCATTAGGAGAAATCCACACAGAGTATAAAAGATTCGAAACCTTCCTTGTCACGATTCCACGTCAGCTCATGTCCGTGCAGCCGTCCTTGCGGAAAGTATAACTGAAGCTCTACAGTGTGTCTTAGTAGTCGTTGTGTTTGCCTTAACTGTTCAGTAGTGACATCATTTAATGCCAATCAATGTAAAAGTTGCAGTAGCAGTTTCTTTGAGCACTTACGTAACTTTAAATTTGTCATGTTGGTCACAGAAGTGTGCAGATTTGAAAGTTATTATAGACAGAGTAGTTATTATAGACACAGACAATAGACAAACGTTTCATTTTAGCCGTTAACTAAAGGTTTTCTTTATGATATGCGCAGCATCAATATAGCAGAAAACAACTATTTGCTATATAAAGATATAGTGAAGTAAAGTGTGTTGTCATCCGAGCTTCTCTGTGCTTTGTTGATATAGCCGGGCCGGCTGCGCGTGCTGTTAGTGCATGTGATGTGCATGTGACGTGCCCCACTGGTTAGCTCACGGCTGCTGTTCTGCGCTGCTCTCATCGTTCCTTTGACATAAAAAAAAACCTGACTAAAAAATTCTATATAGTACATTGCTCCTAGTATGTCCCTATGAATAACCGGATGACTAGATGTCATTCTGGTGTAGGAGTGCAGGGATGTAGAGGGGAGGAGGGTTGCAGAACTCTTCTTCTCTGCTTTTATTGCATCAGTGTTTCTGCCAGACAGTCACCTACTGTTTTCTCTGGACACAATCACAAGCACTGAAGCGTGGCTCCCTATTACAGATAGAGATAGGAGTATTATCTACCTGGCTGAGGCCTGTGGTATTAACACAGGAGGGACTGCATTAATTAATTATCAGTCACTTCATTATACTTCTGATGATGGGGTAAAGTTTTCAGTGGAGAAGTTTCATAGTCGAGGAGGTCAATGAATTCAGTTATAGGCCAAAGACAAAGAAAAACCCAGGGGAGCATAAAAGGGGAACTGAGAAATGAGAGAATTGATCTCTGTCACAGTTTGCGAGATCTTTTGCCTGTTTGGAGCTTTGGACGACATCGAAAGGTCAAATTCAGCCGGTGTACATTCAAGACAAGAGCAAATAAATGTTGTGTGTATACGCACAGGCTCACACTGACGCACAGAAACACATTCCCATGCATGCACTTATCCACCCACTCGTTTGCACACACACAGAGACACACACAAATACACAACACAGCCTCCCACACGCATATGCACGCAGTATAGAAATCATGTCACACAAACAAACACACACACTATTTATATTAAAATCCAACCTGTCTTTTAAGTCTGCATCAGAGAGCGTTTTGAACCTTCACTTTTTTCTCCTTGGGACTTAAAAGGAAGCTCGGCCGGTCTTAGCAAAATAAAAGAGAGAAGTCATTTAGTATTCAGGCCTGTACTGTCATTATCTCCTTTAATTATTTCATGATGCGTGTTGGTGTTCGTATGTGCGTGCTTGTGCATGAATGACAGAGGGTAAGGGATGTTTGAAGTTGGTTAAATTTGAGCCCGGTTCAGCAGCATGAACTCACACCTGCTTAGGGAGCACTGTGTGTGCATCTTGTGAGAAGGAGAAGGATTTTCTTCTAGAGCAGTAGCATAATATCGTATGTCTGGGTGAATTGGTGTTATTATTAAACTGGCTTTGACAAATCTTTACGCTCAGGGACATCATACTCTAACATATTCCCACGGTCTGTTTGGATGTTATATTTAATGCTTTTAGGTCATTGAGTAAGATACATAACTGACAAAAACACAATATGTCTTCATCTGGTTAATGGTCTACTCATGCAGTAATGGGTCCCAGCTGACTACCTTTGTGCTGAATGGGAGGCAAATGGGATCTTATTCTGATTGGCCCCCATTTAGCATTTTGATGCTTGTCCTACAGTATGTATTGTGCGTCCTGATGAACCATAGATCACGATTTTCTGCTTCTTGTTCACAGTGTTGAATATCTATACTGACTAAATGCAAATATTCTGAAGATGTTTCATATGCAGTTTGTAAACGACAACGAGCCATCGCCACAGCTGGACTCACGAAAGGAAGCTTATATACGTATATGTTTGCTAAATCCCCCTTCTTTGTATAATGTGGGAAGCACTGAGTGTGCAGGAAATCAGTGCTACCGTTAGTTAGCTAGGCTAACTATCTTCTACTTTCTGAGTGTAAAACAACAGCACAATGGATCCTCCCAAATATTAAATAGATAGTTAACAGTACGAAAGGAAGGAAAAACAGCTCGCAGTAACTTTCGTAGTAACCATTATGACATGCTGCAATCACTAGGGCACAACGGATGTTGACAGCGTGTCTCCTAGCAACTACGGCCCTCAGTTGTCAGTCAACAGCTACCAAGGGAAACGCCTCAGAGACCCAAGGTTTAGACATTTTTCCACAAATATGTCTAAACCATGGACTGTATATAAAGATGGACGACATGACAGCTCCCCAAAAGTGAAGACAAAACATATCGATCGCCCCCTGGTGTCTGGCTGCAGTATAGGTCATAAATCTCCATGTTAGCAGATGGGACATGGGTCAAACTAAAAAGTCAGAGTACACCTTAAACAATTTTTTTTCCCTAAATATAGTTTCTGTCATTTTAGATAATTCTCATCAAGTGTTCATTTTTCTGATAAGGTTGGTTTTATTTAGTTATTTGATGCTATAAAAAGGGGGTGAGACGTCATGATTGACAGCTGCTCTGAGTGAAATAGTTGCGTAGCCGAAGGCTCGAGAGGAGATGCAACTTTAACTTTACATAACTCCACAAGTTTTTGTAATAGAACATGTGCCAATTTGATCAGAAATCTAGTTATAGAGATATTATGGTTAGTTGTTGTGTCTCTCTAGCCAAACAGCTACTGTGGTGCTAACGTAGCAGGTAGGTGGCTCATGCTAACAAGCTGTGGCTGTGCTCGGCTCATGATTGGCTCGGGTGGTGTGTGGGCGGACCCTAGATACCATGGCTCCACCCTCTGATCACTACTGTGCAGACTCTGGCTCCAAAATCTCAAAATGGCAGCTCCCATATCTGGGATATTTTAGCTTCACTTTTGTGCAGTGGGAGGAAGTGGAGACCCGTCGTCCATCTATGTGTACAGTATAATTTAAATGCAGTTTTATCCTCTTTTGAAAAATACAAAAATATGCTGTATTATTAAACTTTCTATTACCTTACAAATTGCAAATTCAAATAGCTGTTCAACAACTACTAAAGGCAGGCAAAGAATAAAAAACAAACTATGTCAAAATACAACCTGAAATCACACTAGAACTGTTCTTTAAGTTTGAGTAGAGCAGAGAGGCAGTATGATCTCCTTTTTGAGCCCCCTCAGACATTTTGAGATTTTCAAACATGTTGGATTTCATCAGCACAAAACCTACAATGCTCTTGCACCCTGAGACAACACTAAAAAGGAGAACGGTGGGCAGCAATTGGGAGTGAAAACGTTCTCTGCAGTAGTAGGAACATCAGAAAAGGCATGGTGTAGCCTGCCGCTTTGATTGGACTTAATTATTTTGGCTTTCTAATTTACCTCTAGCTCTCCGCAGAACAGACAACACATGCAGCTCACGTCTCCTTAACCATTCTGTCCTCCACATTTGGCATGTAGCCCTCGACTCGTCTTTATTGTGCCTTTTTTCTCCAAATCAGAGCACACACAGTCGCTGCTGTGAGCTGCTTCTTTCTCAAGCTGCATTTTGGCACAGCACTGTGAAAAAAAACAGTCACATTTTCTTTTTATTTTCACAGTGTATCGAGTTCCTTCACAGCTAGATCCAGGTAGCATGCACAATCGTGTTTGTGACAGAATTTTGTGATGCTACAGGTATGTTTTGCGTAGTGTGTTTTCACCTTCATTTGACACTGTCTTCAAATGTTAAATATATCCTACATCCTGTTGCATCAACTTGACCCCACCTTGGTGTTTGTAGTGCTGAAAGACCAGCCAGCTGTTATTTTTCCTCATCAGCCATTTGTTGCTGCGATAGATTTAAACAAATACTCTTGATTCAGTGCACTGAAGCCTCACAGAAATAAACCAGGGCTTGTTTGTTCTACGGTTTCTTCCCTTCTCTCTTCCTTTTCATCCCCAACCTCTCTGGATATTTTGTTTTTCTCCTACGGAGTGTATCTAGTTGTTTAAGATTGGATTAAGCATGGGGAGGAAGTGCACCCATCGGTATCAGCGGGGAGTCTGTGGATTTATTTTTTATTTCTACACTCAAAATGTGCTCTAACCCAAGGCTCATTTGTTGATATTTTGTTGGATTTTGACACTGTCTCCAAAGTTTTCCCCAAGGGACTGAAAGCTTGAGTTCCCTGTGGTGTGGTGTTTGATTGATGCAGCCTCCCTCCATCTATGTGATGTGTTCACTGATGCGGTGGTGATGGAGTGAGATACCCCTGCTGAAGCTGATCTAGTGAGCAGCTGGCCCGTGTTCCCTGCTCACACAGCGGCTTCGCAGTTGTTTCCCCATCACATATTTCCTCCTCATTATGACTTGAGGGGGTTGTTTTTGTGGCTTGGCTTTAGGGAAATGCAAGGATTTAGTGAGCCATTTTCCACCCCAGGTTACCCCACTAGAATTTAGATTCTCGTTTGAAAAAGCTAAAGTGGGAGGGTGCAAAGAATGAACTGAAAGATGTTGGTCCTCTCTGCAGCCATTGTCATTACAGCACACCCAGATGTGACCTGTTGACGGATGCAAAATTGGAGTGCTTAGGTTTGGATTGCAGGTTGTAGTGCTGGGCGGTATGACCAAAAATTTGGTCTGTGGTGGCTTATACTACTGTAAGGAGTACATCGAATATTAAAACAATTTAACTTCATCATGTGTATATATATATATATAAATAAACTTTTTTTATTGGATGAACCGGTATACCGCCCAGCACTAGCAGGTTACATTTTGGATCCAGTTTTCAGTCAGCAAAATATCCAGATTTGCTTAACTCTGACCAGTCTCCTATTGAACCTTTTGTCTCACCTCGCTCTTATTATTTTAAAAGAGCAATGTCAAAAACTTTTAGGCAGCAGGTCGTCGCGTGCCCGGCTATGTAAACAAAGCACAGAGAACCTCGAATGACAGCAGACATTACTCCACTGTATCTTTTCTGCTATATTAAAACTGGAGTAAATATGATTTAAAAAAATTATTTTTATAAAACGGTCGCTATGTCCTGACAGTAGTACATGAAACAGGTAACCTGAAAAAAATCATGTGTCTCTGTGCCTTCCGGTGCTCCTAACGGCATCTGCAAGATTTCACAGACCGTAGGAAAACAAGCAGTAGGAGCTGATCTGAGGTCTGCTGTCCATCTGCTGTATATGAGAGCTGGCTGTCAATCACTCGCAAACTCCGACCAAACGGTCAAACTAGTCAACGCTGATCAAATATGAATCAATATTATGTTACGTTAATGCCAATTTCTCGCCTCAAATGTTTCAGAATCATCTTGTAGTGTACGGCTTAGCTGTAAAATGAGAAAGTTTGTGACCCGGCAGCCATGTTGAGACCTCTTGAAGGAACGCCAAGCACCAGTCACATGACCGGAGCACAGCCAATGGGAACGCTCTCTCTCTGAAATGACCTGTGATTGGTCAAAGTCTTCCGTCACGTAATAGATTTTTTAAAGCCTGAAAACAGAGCCATGAGGAGGTGCAGAAGTCTAGTTTTCTCTCAGGACACTTGAATTACAATATGCTCAAAAGGTTATTATGAAATTTTTGCCCAATGATGTATATATACGATATAATATACTGCCTACTGCCACATAATGCTCTGAATATCGTATCGAGAAACTTTAATCAACCGCTAAAATGAAACTTTTGCCTGTTGTCTGGTTTTAAAGTACTTTCTGCAAGCCAAGGACTATTTCAACCACGAGTGAAGGGTGTGTTTTTGTAGTTCATCAAGACCAACATAGTGGCAACGCTTCTCAAGAATGTCAATTTCAGGAGAATCTCACAGTTCAACTCTCATTTGGGTCATGTCAATACTTTAAGCTTATCACCTCAATAGGTCTGCACAGGGATCTCCATTAATTGCAGCAAGTAGCTGGTGAAAAATATGAAATTTATAAATTGACTTGTTTAAAAGTAGTAGGGTACATATGCCAGTTCAATGCGTCGGATACATATTTCTAAACCAAATTAATTTTTAAAAAGCCATTCCATAAGTGCTTTCGATAATTGATTCAGAGTTGATAAAATGCTATTGAACACCAACCCTAGGAAAGTGATTAATGTTGTTATTTGTTGTTATGTGCATGTTAGTGCCGACCAGCTGCACAGCCACTATATGGAGCTACTGTAAGCAGGCTTGTGTTGTGCAGTGTGAGATGGAGTTACCTGCTGTACAGTACACTGCTGTAGAGACACACGCCTCCGTAGGGATGGCTCATTTCATGGCTTACTGACGTCTGCCTACACTAGTAGATACTTCTACTCATTTTAAGCAGAAACAGTCACTACCTGACCATGACCTGAGCCTCCATCAATGCACGCATGGTGGGCCCTTTACTGGAGGGTCATCTCTTACAGAGTACAGCTCTAAAGCATACAGTATGTTGAAGAAAAATGTTTTCTCTTGGCGGAAGAGTTCATGTTTTTAAGGTCAAAGTGTGGTTGTAAAGTACCATTTCTACCTTTTTGTAGCATATGCTCATAAAATATATTTTGCCACCAGTAATACTGGAAAATAAAGACTCCGCTTTGAAATTCACAGTCAGGAAAGGTATTTTCAGGATGAATGGTTTTGTTCAGTGATCATTTAATGCATGAAAACTCATTGACTTATAATAAGTTTCAGTTGAACCCCGCTGTGACGGTTCAGTCACTATTGTTACCATGAACATCCTGGAAAAACACTCTAATCTCTTATGCAATGTGGAACTGCTCCTTTAGCGTTACACGAGGCTGACTTTGAAGACTTGGCCAATGTTTGTTTGAATTTACATCCAAATGAGCTTACATTTCCATCTTAATGTACGGCATGGCAGGACTATCAGTTCTAACCAGAACATGTACCAAGGCCACTAGCAATCATCTCAGGTACTGTTAGGCCACCTTCTGTCTTTTTACACTCTGTATGGAGCTGCACATCGATGTGACATCGCAAAATAATCTTCTGGCTTGTCATGGCATTCAGCAGTGAATGTTAGTGTAACTAATACAATCTCCTCCGTTCTCAGGGTAAAGAAAACAGCACAGCGGAGAGTTCTTCCAGTTAAAGATGGAGGATCAGGACTGTTATTGACCAACCATTTTAGAGACATGTTCTATTGTGTACTCACACTCACAGCTTTAAAGGTTCGAAACTTGTATTTGAAAGTTTAAAAGTAAGATTTGAATCAGTGTTAACTGCTTCCTACTCCTGGTTTTTGCAGTATATTGCAGTGTTGAAACAACTTGGATCTGCCTTGTGGAAATTCAGCACACTCCTCTCAGAGATTCAAATGTGCCCTTGTAGCTGAGATTTCTGACAGTGTTTTAATTGGGGTACGATCTGAAACTTAGAAAAAAAGCAGCTCAAAACAGCCGAAATCAGATGGAAGGGAACTGCTGAGCCAGTCGTAAAGGAAATACTTAACTCCCAAAATGATCATTTGTATATCAATTACTCACTCACTCACTCACTCACTCACTCACTCACTCACTCACTCACTCACTCCGCTAGCTGCTAGGCTAATTCATACAGTGTAAAATACCATCGGCATTCAGGAAGTGTCCTGTCTTAGGGGCCGTTCACATGGCGCGTCTAAAAATGCGTGGAAAACGTTACTAAGCAACCAAAAGTTGCAATAATTTCACAGTCAAAGCCTCACTGACTAAATTGAATAAAGTCAAAACAAAGATAAATGGATTTCAAACACCGTAAATCCCTCACAGTAGGCTTTTCTGCTTGATTTCGCTGTGTCGAGTTGGCTGACCTTTCAACCGGATTCTGTGACGTTCTTGGACGAAAAGTGTGAAGCAAGTAAAATAGTGGGACAGTTGTAAAGCTCTGGGTAGCCCTGCACTAAAACGATTATCTTCTCCTCCTTAAATTTACTGATATTTTTACGGAAGAAGAAAAGACATCTGCCGAGTGAATGGTTGTTCCTCATCAGGTGACATGCGCTGCACGCTGCTGTGTTCCAAAAGTTGAACTATTTCTATCTCAGAAAGCAGCCATCACGCCCTGAAAAATAGGTGACGGTGTAGCTCCCGCGTTTTAGCTTACCTGTCACACGTCTACATTGACAACAATGGATTTGAGTGCGCATAAGACGCGGCATTTGTACGGCCCCTTGTAGATTACAGCACACTTGTAACGCACTGCAGAAGGATTTATGTTTTATTTTTGTAATGTTTACGTACAGAAGTGAGTCACACAGATACTGGTATTGAAAAGATGCATCTTTTTATATTATAGACTGTTATAGTTAGATTTTTGAAAGCACTTTCTAAATAAAAAAGGGAGTTCAGATTTATCTGACTGCTTGTATTAATTGATAAAAAAGTTGCCATGCGCCGTGAAAATTTAGGATGCGATACATCGAGATGCATCAAGAATCGTGAGGCCAGTGAAGATTCACACCTCTTTTCATTACCCTGGAAGGTACTCTGAGTCATCCTCCTCCTCACTGATATTTTTTCCTCAGCACAATTTAACTCAAACACCTGATCAACAGCTTTAGAGACTACCTTATACACAGCATATGATTCAGCATACATGAGCCCAGAGAGAATAACTAGATTGACTGTGAATCAGCTCTCTGTGGACAGCCTCATAAAAGAGCTGCTTAGTCACATGTTGTTATGTCTTGACAAGTGATTTCTTTCATGGTAGCCACCTCTTAAATCTGCTCTCTCTACTGTTCAGTGCAGCCCATGTGTACAACATAGGCTGATTGACTTCTGTGGGGTAAACTGAGGCTCCATTATGTGATTGCGGTCTTTGGTGATTGCGAATTGTTTCACCTTATGTGCTCTAGAATACGCTTGTCAGATGCGTACGTTACTAAGACACCTATCGTATAGCACAGTACTGATGAGCTCAACAACCCATGGCCATTCAGAAAAGCTGGTAATTAAGAATTCATTAGGAATGTTTGCTTCACTGTTATTGTCTCTTCAGCGTTGATTATACATGGGAGCTACAGTAGCTTTGTGCTTTCTAACAACCATAGTCTGCTCTTTAGAAAAAAATGTCTTACTGTGCCATGTCTGACCTCTCAAGTATTCACTGTTAGAGAATCTATAAAATGTTTCTTATAAGAAATAAAAGTGATGAAAGTGGCACTAAACTACTTTTATCACAGAGAGATTGCCCATCCCTCTAACATTGTGCTGTGCCCTTAAAAGAATACTTCACCCTTAAAATGACCATTTGTCAATCAATTACTCACCACTTGTTACGTTGAATTCTTAGAGAAAACTTTGTATTTCTTGCATGCATCCACAGTGATTATCTTACACCCGACTCACAGCGCGTTATTGCTAGTTTCAGGCCGACGCAATTGGGATTTTCACGCCCAGCACCCATGTTGTGTAAGTAGCAAATGGTCTTAAAATGAGGGCTACACTGATGTTAGTATTATACTGTAGAATAAGATTCCAGTGATGGCTGCGTGGGATTGTTTCTGACTTTTGTGATGCAAAGAATAAAAGATAGATGTAATCATTTTCCAAAATTCACAACATGTTTTTTTCAAATGAAGTATTCTGCTTCAGTCCATATTTGTTGGCATTTAGCATTTCAAAAACAACATTTTCACTGCAGAAAACCTCTCGCTTCTTAAATTTGCCGAATCCTCTGTTTAAATAACATTGCGTCTTTTAAAGGGCATGGGAAATGTAGTGTTTTTTTTTTTTTAGCTCATTGTCTTGGTTTTACTGCAACTTTGCAGGCAGCAGTTTAGTGCCCAGTTTATGCTACCTGCCCAGCAACAAATGACAAACAGGCAAAGAAAGTTAGAGACTAGTTGGTGAACATAACGTAGCATTTAGCTACTTAAGAGCCCGATATATCCCCTAGGAAATGGAGACCAAAACAGAGCTAAAAGAGTGAATATTGGATACCTGAATGCTAATGTTGCTCTGTGTCCACAGGATGTGGATGTTCGCCATATTTTGTCTACAGCTTTTTCTGCTGCCTCCAAGTGGCCAAAATGTTTTATTGTGGCTTAAAAAATTGTTGTTGATTCTTTTTCCTTCAATTCAGTAATCATTTATGAACTTATTATTTCAGCACATTTTTCCAGTTACTCCTGCACCTGCACACATTTAATTCTTTGTACTGCAAATAAGAGCCGAAAAACAAGCTTGATGGTTTTATAGCATGACCTTTCAGCTCCACAGACATTTAGTTATCCTCCGGTATGGACGTGTCAATACTGATCATTTGTTTCCTATGCCCATGATTTAATAGTGAGCCATTTTACATTAAATTAATTGTTTGAAGATTTGCATTTAAATCAGAGAGTGTGGTGCAGTGGAAACTTACAGAAATGTGTGTCTGCAGCAAAGATTGAAGGCAAAAAGAACCTTCTGGCTTAAGATTCCTGCTCCACTGAAGCAGTACCTCTGCTTTTCTGTAGACACACCTCAAACCTCATCTTGTTCTGTTCTAGCTAAAAACAAAAAGTAAAATATTCTTCTTCCTTTTTGCATAACTCTAAATGTTTAATTTCAACATTCAATTACACCAGACCTGATTAAACCTCTGCTCTCCCTCAATACAACTGGATGCACCATATTAGGTTGTATCAGAAAATGTGCTCTCATTCTTTTCTTCAATCATGAATGCTGAGAGAGTCGGCAAGACACAACGAGACCAGCCTCATAATTAGGAAGGGCTCACAAAACAATTTCACTGGTGCTGCTGAAATAATGACCGTAATGAGGTTTAAATAACAGCAATGACCTCCTTAGTATTTTCCTGAAAAT
>CAKALG010045960.1:0-14147 GCA_916700815.1 Helicolenus hilgendorfi
TCGGCCTTGTAGCTCTCACCAGCATTCTGTATCCCGCTGGTCAGCACCGGCTCCAGGTGACTGAACTGTGGACGGACAGAGGAAAGAAAGAAATGTGATACAGGAGCTTATTGTGAGGGGAGAGCAAGAAGGGAAAGAGGTTGGCAACAACAACACATTTTAATTGTCCTAATTTGTTATTTCATCCCCACCGTTTGTTATATAAAAAAGAACAACAACCAGTATCATGGGATCTTGTTCCAAATCTTACTCTATTTACTCCAAACATAGTGCTGTTTGTGTGCAGCCCAGTGTGTATAATACTCCATCTACTTGTCTAAAAAAAAGCCATGGGGGAGTGGTGAAAAAACGGGTCTGACATGACGTGATGCAGATGATAGGACTGACAGTCTAAACAGAGTGAGCAATGAGTGGAATGAGGAGTGAGAAAAAACATCTCAGCACAAAACTAAGAGATGGCAGACAAGATATCAACAACCAATCGTCACATGATGATTTAATCTCGGACGGGTGTGCTATAAGTCCTGCTGGTCAGAAACAGAGGACATAATAAAGATAATTAGAATCCAGCTACTCCACGTCTCTTCACTGTTGCACACTTGACAGAGGGGACTGTTCTCCACAACACACCGCAACACAATAACTTAGCGCTACAGGTAATCCAGGAAGTGTAGTGACTCTGTTGAAGGCATCTGACAGTGTGAACTATGTCAGGTATTTACTTTGCATGTAACTAAAAACTTTACAAAAGAAGGAACCATTGTTTTTGTCTGGCAGGCAGTCCGGCTCTCAAATTCACTACCTATTTTCACTGCCCAACAAGCTACGTCGAGCACAATTCATCATCTAAATGAGAGTTAATTTCCTGTCACAGTTGCCAGCGGAGCAAACAAACAAATGTGCAGATGCCAAAATACAAAACTCATCAGAATATGGTCTGGACGTGGAGCCTGGATACAAAGCAGCAGGTTATTCTCTCCTAAAAGTAAAACAATGAATACAATGCATAGGCTCATCATCATTTCTTGTGTATGAATATGAATTACAGAACTGAAACATACCAGCCCCCTCTTACAGTAAATGTTGAGAGAAAGTTCTCAAAAATTCAAACACTATTTTTAGCTTTTGAAACACAAACCAAGCAACAAGGTGACTCATGATTAGGAGATAAATAAAACTATGGTGCAAAAAAACTGATAAAACCTGGGGTAGAAGTACCTGTGTACCTAAGAAGCATCCTTCAATACTGATTATATAGTTGTATTTACATTTTCCCATGCTCACTCTCCTCCTCAACATTACGTCTTATCAGCAAAGCCCTAATCGCTGATACAGTGACTTTTATTTCTTCAATTGGCGGGAACATTAAGGGTAAAATCAGTATAAGACAAAAACGTAGCCTAGAGGTAGCAACCCTGCAGGTTCCTGGCAGGATTCATACCTGTTCAACGTGCGAGGCGAGGTGGGGGCTAATGTAGCGAACACACCACACAAATGGCCAATAGTCTCTCTGCTTGTAGTACACCTGCAACACAAAACCAGCATGACCATGTTACAGAGAAACCAGCTTCAATAAACACAATAAGCCATTATGAAGAGGAAGTACAGCCCATAGTGAACCATTGTCCCCTGTATTTCAGGAAGTGAACAGATAACACTGGTAATACCTTTCTAATAATGTAAATACGTGGTGAAATGTAAGAAAAATGATCAGCTACATTGGTAAAGCGTGTGATAAAACCTATTACACCCATTCCTGACAACCTGTGGGTGAGTGATAATCTTACTCTCTGATGAAGAGAGGTTATATTTACTAATGTAACTTAAGTTTTGATTACTTTTGTAGGTTTTCAGTGACATTTGTCTGTAGCATCTGCAATCAGATTCCCACCCATGCAGAATGTGATATCGCAGGTGTAACATGGGTAATCTGGAAATATTGATTGAGCCAACCGATACTGCAGTTTGTTGTCTGATGGTGTGGTATTGTGGGGTTATGGGACAAACCTACAATCTATTACTCCTCCATGTTCAAACACAAGACTTCAGTGCAGATTTGCAAGCTAAAGCTAACTTTGACCTGCAGATCTGTCAGAGCTGGCTGGAGGTCACACAGAAAGTGATCAGTAAGCAGTTCGCAACAAATAAATACAAAAGGGGGAGTGGCATCAGTCAGTTTTAACCTGCTCATTCTTCAGTCCATGGCTCAGGATGTTGTTCATGTCCTTGTGGAGCCGTTCCAGGCCGCCGTAACGTGACCACACGTTGGGGTTGTTGGTGGACAGAAGACCCTCCACTGTGGTCTTCAGACTGGACAGCAGCTTCCAGTGCTCCCTCCTGTGAGGAAAACAGAGCAGCAGGAAAGAGGAGATGGACAGGGTGAGGGAGGAAGTTTAGGAATGAGGAAGGAGGTAAAGAAGTGCTGGTGTTAGCAGTGTTGTGGCTTTAAATCATTACTCACGCGAACACAAATACTTTTCCCGAAATTAAAAATCAAGTCTTCAGCAGTTTAGTTACGATAACATTGCTTTACTCTGAACTGAGTGACTAACTGGGAATACTGACCATCAATAAAATGTGTCAGCAGTATGACCACATCTTAGCCTAAATAGATGGATACATAAATAGACACCTACTCCTGCCAAATAAACAAAATGTTGATATGGAGCCATCTTATCTGTAGGATACAGCTGTGGAAAGCTATTGCTCCAAAAGTGTCAGACACAACACAATATTATCATGTCACATTCCCTCAGAGCCATAAAGTGCTGGCTCATATCGAGGACTTCCTCTTTTTCCCCTTATGTCAGCAGTCAAACTGAATAGTCAATCTATTGAGAACTAGTCACATAACAGCTGCAACGGACAAATTGCCAACACTTGAGGACTTTCTTTGAGTATAGATCATTAACTGGTCATCTGCTACTTATATACCTTACACTTTAGTGCGTGGTGTGTGCTTAAATGCATTAGGTATAAGAATCAGCCCCCACGTAATTCATTGAATCAAAATATATCAACTATAATGGTCCAAAAATAAAGGCAGTTCAGTCATGTAGCCTCACTGACTAACCCACATTGAGGATTATTTTGTTTTCTTTCTCTAATAAACTTATAATCATCAGATCGGACAGAGAAGTGGATGCAGAGACTGTTGAAAAGTAAAGGCTATGAAACCTATGAATTAGGGATGCACAAATACCAATTCCAGATCAGATATCGGGCTGATGCTGACTCAAATAGCTGGATCAGGCATCGGTGACAATGGGGCCAATCTATTCAATTCAATTCTATGTTTATATACTATAGGGGTGTAAGAAAATATCGATACATGAGTGTCGCCACGTTATGTTTTGCAATACTGTATCGATTCTCCAAAACACTATTGATTTTTAATTAACCTCTTAAAAATGTGTAAAGATCTGTCATAATAGGCTAAATAATGCTCCAAAGTTACGCTAAAATTTTACTATACACATTATATACCGGAATTTTAATTCCTGTTTAAGTTAACATTTTGTGTTACAAAGTTAGGAAAGTTATGTTTAAGTCAAGCTCGATGTTGCCTTACACTTAAAGGAATGATCCCAGTCACTTCCAAACAGTGAGGCATACAGCTTATTAGTTAAACACTGGTATCGGATCAGTACTCGGAATCAGCTGATACCCAAAGTCCAGCTTTCAGTATCTGTATCTGGACTGAAAAGGTCAGATAAGTGCATCCCTACTATGAATAGCACATTTATGAACACAAGTCTTTCTTTATTAAAAAAAAAAAAAAAACACCATCACGAGTTCAGGTACCTATCTAACTAATCAAATCACATCATGTAACATGGAAAGGTGGAGGCTGAATAGAGAGCATTCTCCAGAGCATGATGTATTTATGCCACCAGAGTGTGTGAGTGTGTGTTTGTGTTTGTGTGTGTGTGTGTGTGTGTGTTGGACATCATGGGGTGAAATTCTACAAGGCTCAGAGAGGTTGTTGAGGTTAGGATCAACTCTCTGTTAGGTTGGGTGCATCCCGCATTAGACTCTACAGCCATCAAAGGTCTCATAACAAACAAAAGTAAGAGTCATCGTTGTACACGATGGATGGACAACACAAATGACAAAGGAAGGAGAAGGTGTGCGTGCTCTATTTGACAAACCTCAGGACAGATTTGTTTATACAATCTGACTTGCAAATCCTAAACAAACAAACATAATCTCAAAGTGATAATGGCCCTGATTCAGAATGCTGCTGCTAGAGTCCTCACTAAGACCAAGGAAGTGGATCACATCAGTCCAGTTCTGAGGTCTCTACACTGGCTCCCTGTCTGATTTCAAAATACTCCTGCTGGTTTACAATGCACTAGATGGATAAGGACCAAAATAAATGTCTGAACTTCTGCTATGTTATGAACCATCCAGACCTCTCATGTCATCTGGATCAGGTCTGCTTAGTGTCCCCAGAGTCACAACTAAACATGCAGAAGCAGCGTTCAGTTTTTATGTACCAAATATCTGGAACAAGCTCCCAGAAAACTGCAGGACCGCTACAACTCTGAGTGCTTTTAAATCAAAGCTTTAAACTTTCCTGTTTGCTACTGCCTGTTATTAAACCAGATAATGATCTTATATACTGCACTAGAGCTTTTACTCTTGTGTGTTATAATCTATTTTAGCTTCTATCCTATCTTTTATTTTTAGCTTGCTTTTATTTTCTAATCTTTAATGTTTTTATAACTGTTTTAGTTATGTCTTAATGTTCTTTTGCACTTTGTCGCAATGTTCTTGAATGTTTATGTAAAGCACTTTGAATTGCCCTGTTGCTGAAATGTGCTGTACAAATAAAGCTGCCTTGCTCATCATCATCATCTGTACCTAATAATGCCCTTACAAGGCAGGAAACTCTACACTACTAAAGCAATACTCACAATACTGATGTCAACAAGTATATATGTGTATTGTTCGGACTGAAAGGTCATTTCAGCCTCTCTTGTTTACAGCACACACGGTAGAAACTGCGTGAACTTGTGCAGCAGTTCCTCTTTAACGCTCCTCTTCCAGTAACCCAGTGCTGTCAACTAATGCCTGTATTCATGTCAGATTGTGTACAAACAACAAAAGTATGGAGCCTTGCTAAATTTGTTAATACTTTTAAACCCAATGTGGCTTTTTAATATCTTGCACAATGCAACCTGCGACTTCTCTCTCAGATGTCAGCTTCATCTGACAGCTAGCTGTTAGCTGTTAGCTCAACCAAGCTAGCAGATAGCTAACAGCTAGCTAGCTAGCTAGTAAACGTCCTAGCAGTTAGTTAAACGAATGTGCTTAAATGCAACCAAACGCTCATTAATTAGTCACATTAGTTGCCGCCTTATATCACACAGGCTGACAAACCACGCAGCTAGCTTGTATTGTTTGCTTCAAGCTGTCAAACACTGACATGTCAGGTTAGCCTAGCTTTACAGCTAGCCTAGCTTTAAAGCTAGCTTAGCACTGCAGCGTCAGTTATCCACCTGTGTTGCTAGGTAGCTAGCTAGCTAATGTTGCTAGGTAGCTAGGTTGCTAGGTAGCTAGCCCAGTCCAGGCTGTCACTCACCGTCGCTCCTCCGTCTCTCCCTCCGCCGGTACCTCCATGTCCTCCAGGAGGAACCGAGCACCGTACAGAGCTGCCAGCTTCCCCGGTAACCACTAAAATATCTTATCTCATACAACGGGGTTGTGCCGCAGTAGTAGTGCAGCTTGAAGTAGTTACTTCCAGTCTTCCTCCATGTCTCCGCCCCGCCTGTCTGTCTGTCTGAGCTGTGGATCACAACAGAGGAGGCCGTATGACCTGCTGTCATCATCAGCTAGTGGGCGGTGATGTTCTCCTCTGCTCGGCCCACTTTATAACAACTACCATGTTTTTACTCCACAATAAGACGCGTAGTTCTTTGTTTCTTAGTTGTTTTGGTAGTGTGTTGGCGGGTTGGTAGGTGAGTTTGCAGTTTGCAGGACTTGTTGTATGTAAACTTATAATGATAATAATAATAAAACGCTCTGAAGTGTCTGGTGTTGAAGTGTCTGGTGTTGCCATCTAGTGGCTCAAACACTCAGACACTTCAGATGATGTGTCAAAAATGTAAAATGTTTTTTTAATTTTTTAATATATATTAAAAAATGGATAATATAAGATACGATCAGATATTCCTTTATTAGTCCCGCAGTGGGTTAATTTGCAGTGTACAGCAGCAAAAGGGATAGTGCAAAAAACAAGATGCATCAGGACCCAACAAACAAGGAAATCGTTCCCCCTCTGCCATCATGGAGGATCTTCCAGAGAAAGAGCTCTCAGAAGACACATGACTGCTCAACAGGATCAACCCTAGGCATCACCTCCACCTGCTGTTAGTAAATAATATTGCACTCATGTCTGCTGCCCCCTGTTTGAACTCACACGCCTTTGAATCCTCAGTATAACCCAATGATGATACATACTGTAGATTACATTCATTCTCTACCTGCTGATCCCAGACTATATTTAACATAGTCAGACATTACAACTCATGTTGTTCAGCCAAAAATTAGGATCCTGAATTTACCAAAGTAACCAAATAAGTCTTTAATTTTGAAGAAAGTTGTATAAAATGATTCTAAAATAATTAGGTGAAAACAGACATAACTACAGATAAATAAATAAAGTACAAAATAAATAATAAGAGGTGTATAAAACTAAAATAAAAAAGCAATTAAAGACAAAATTATAGCAGCCGAGTCAGCAAGTCTAGTACATGTAAACAGTGTACACCAGTCTAATATATAATATGATTAAGTAATGACACTTAGTGTTTGTCTGGAATTATAATAGAAATATAATACAGAATATCATTAATTAAAACAGTAAAACATATCAAAATAATATAGTATAATATACTATCGTGTAACATAGTATGGGAAGACATCTACAACATTTCTGTTGTTTCTGATGTCTAGAATTATAATATTTCACCCTGTGAAAACATTGTATACTTTCAATGAAGAGCTGGAACAAGGTGATCCACAATGTACATGTTATAAATTATTTTCCCAGCTCTAAAACTATAGGAGAAATGTACTTTAAGGCAAATGTTTTGCTTTAAGCATTAACAATTATCCAAACTTCAAATTCAGGTTGAAAAAAGCTCTACAGAGAACAAAGACTCTTTCTTTATGTTTTCTTTCTCATGGACGACATTTTGACTTGTCATGGCAGGTAAAGTACAGGTGTAACTGATAACATTAATGATGTAATGATTTAATCATGTCATCCATCTGAGAACATTATCACTTTAATTCATATAATCTCAGATTGTTAGTAGGACTGGGTGTTACAATCCCTGAAGTTTCTGCACTACAGTTTTCTTGAGTGGGGTTGTTCTTGGAGATGACTCCCAGATGATGTCACCATTCAGACATATATTTAGTTGTGTACCTTGACGTCATTGGGTGTTTCGTCCTTTTATCACACACTGCCCAGACAGTATCTCTTCTTTTCAGCAACAGCCGGTGACTGCTCCTGTCGGCGGCATTTATTACCAACAGTGAGAAATGTAAACCATTTGATCAGAATACATTTATGTTCTTTCAATGTTCATTTATCTATGATGTATTTAACCCTGAGGATGCTATAAAACACTCCTGGCTGTGTTCCCTCCACCTTAGCGACCACTTTCATATCACATCCACATGATGGCACCACAGTCCTGAATTGTCTGTTAAGTCCATGCACTCAAGTTTACATGACTCAGTTTTATCACTGGGTGGCAGTGGTGGCAAGGGTGGGGCTGTAGATGACTGAATGGTGAGTAATTGTCATTGCAGCTGCAAAACACACACACACACACACACACACACACAAACACACACACACACACACACACACACACACACACACACACAAAGCATAAATCACTGCTTCCTTCTGCCGTGCTGTGCGACATTATATGTCACTTGAGATTCTTTGGTACTATTAGGTGACGCTGAGACAAGACAATAATCGCTAGTGACTATTTTGCTGAGAGGACACATTATCTCTGAACATAATTACTCTCTGAGAATATGTTAAAAACCCCTATGAGAGCAGATCTACTAGATACAAGTACAATTTTATCAACTAATGATGAGTTTCTAAAGGACAATGCTAAAATCCTTATAGGATAGGATTTGGTGGCATCTAGTGGTGTGGTTGCAGATTGCAACCAACTGGGTACCACTCCGCTCTCTCCTCCCTTTCCAAGACTGCGGTAACGTGAGCCGCCGTGTGCAAAACCGTGGTAACGCCGTTCGCCTCGCTCAGAGACCATCCTTACCATGATAACACTACTTTAGGAGCCACGGAAGTCAGATGGCGGCTGGCGGTACCACGGTGTTGCCCTGTGCAAATCACGTTACTGCATGGAAGTCAGACGGTGGCTAACAAAGCTAACGAAGACACACTGATTCTTAGTTATGAAAATGTTATCCCATTTCTGCTAATAGATCCCCCGAAATGTTACACAGTGTTCCTTTAAGTAAAAGTACTAATATCAAAATGTACAAATACTTGTTACAAATAAAAGTCCTGCATTTAAAATTTGACTCAAGTAAAAGTACAGAAATATTGTCCTGAAAATATGCTTAAAGTATCAAAAGTAGAAGTACGGATTATGCAGATTGGTGTTATTTTATAATATAGTTATTGGATTATTGTTATTGATGCATTAGCATGTAAAGAGCAGTTTGGTCTTTGGGCAAGTGGATGTTTGTACATGTGTTTCAATATACAGCACATTAACTTTTCTTGTAATGAAATGTGATATTTAAGGAACATTGTGTAACATTTAGGAGGATCTATTGGCAGAAATGGAATATAATATTAATAAGTATGTTTCCTTTTGTGTATAATTACCTGAAAAAATGAATTGTTATGTTTTCGTTACCTTAGAATGAGTTTGTTATATCTACATAGGGAGCGGGTCCTCTTCATGGAGCCGGCCGCCATGTTTCTACAGTAGCCCAGAACAGACAAACCGTACACTGGGCCTTTCACGTTTTCACGTTTTCATGTTGGCCACCGTAGTTCTTCTACATGCTTGGCACACAAGAGAAGCTTCAGCTGGTTGCAATCTGCAACCTCACCACTAAATTCTAACTATTATAACTACTACGCCAAATCCTACACACTGCACCTTTAAGTAAAAATGTCTTGCTTCGCCCATTGATGTTAACTTTATTGACATGATTTTAGATTTTGTAGGTAAAATTTAAATCTGGAAAAGTACCTAGTAATTGTATTTATAGTCTTGAAGTACTCAAAACTTCTAAATTGTACTTAATAATTGTGCATAATATACACACATATATATTCTGCTGACCGTATTTGATACGTGTCAGGAGTCAGGGCATGTCAGGATAAGTTAGTAATCAAGTCACAGGGAGAGGAAATTCAACTTCAACCCTTCATTCATGGTCATGAATTTGCTGAATTGTATTTGCTCAGAGTGATGTGGAAAACACACCCCATTCTTACCACAGCGTTGTGTGAGCCGCTGTGACTCAGAGCTTCAACACGCTGCGGCATGACCACACATGACGTGAGTTCAAGGTAGGAGGTGAGTTGGAAGAGTTGTCACGGTGACGCAGAGCCCGGTTGATCCAGTTTTTTTTTTTATCTGGAACAATGTGCCAGTTGTTGCTCTTTAATGTTATATCTTCATGGATGAGTCAGAAAATGGATGATGTGTAAAACTGCACATTCAGACGGTTTAGCAGACATGTAACACGTAGCATATCCAACACAGAGAAGGAAGTGTGGTGTAGAGAACACTTTTTTTTAAACCTATTTTGTTTATGTTAAACAACACAATGCTTCATCATTCCCAAGTAGGGAGTGAGATAAAAAGCTTTGTAACTAGATTTTTGAATAAACAAAAATCTAAGGCCTTGCAGAAGTTAACACAGACACTGTGGTATAAATTACCCTGCAGGGCCATTCCGCCTTTCTTTGTACCTAAATGATCAGATTACATTTAACTTTGTAAAACTCTAAAAGGGAAATTGGAGTCACATGGTGTCTTGTGTAAACAAAGAAACCAGTGTTTCATGGAACCTTTTTCTTCTGAAAAGTGCAAATAAGTGTAACACCCTGCTGGCCGATTCTTCTCATTTTATTCCCATTTTATATTTTACAACAATTTGTAACTTTTAAAGGAACAGTGTGTAGGATTTGGCGACATCTAGTGGTGTGTTTGCAGATTGCAACCAACTGAGTACCCCTCCACTCACTCTTCACTCCTCCGCCGAGTGCAAAACCATGGTAACGCTGTTTGCCTCGCTCAGAGGCCATCCTTCCCACAATAAGACTACTTTAGGAGCAACAGAAGTCAGCCGGCCAGTGGCGGTACCACGGTTTTGCACTCTGCGGCTCACGTTACCGCAGTTTCACAAGCGTGTCAGAGAACTACGGTGGCCTTCAAGTAAAGTCAAAATGTGAAAGGCTCTCTCGAGACAGCGTGTGGTTTGTCCGTTCTGGGCTACTGTAGAAACATGGAGGCACAACATGGCAAACTCCATGAAGAAGACCCGCTCCCCATGAAGATATGAAGAGCTCACTCAAAAGGCCCTGACACACCAAGCCAAGAGTCGGCTGTCGGACAGTTTGGTGCCATCGGTGAGCATCCGTCGGCCTAGTTGGCTCTTGTTGGCTCTTGTTGGCGTTTTTTCGGCCGATTTAGCATGTTGAATCAGCAGTGTAGCCCGTCGGACAAATCAGTGCACGAGAACAGACACGGACGTGAGGAAAGCAAGCCAACGAATAAAGTCAAGAGGGCACACATAGAAAGGCTCTTCTCACTTTTCATTTTCATTTCATCTGATCATTCCAACACACGGATATTTTCACAACGACATGGCCGTCTGGAATGAAGCTAAGAGAAGAGTGAGAGTGATGTGAAAATGGTCGCCAGACGCCGCTTTGTTTCATGTACGTATCATAACAATGGCTTGTATATCTGCAGTCCTCAGTCTTCCGGTTTCCCTTTATGAATGACAAATACAGACTACCGCTACCTGCTGGTGTGGAGAGTTATTTAATTTCACGCAGGCGCAGAATGTACGTGCTAACTGGCCGTCAGATGTAGTCTTTGCGGTGTCCGAGTGCAACTTTTTGGCCAAGACAAAGGCGACGTGAGGCAACTGGTGGCCTTCGTCTCCGCTAGTTCTCTGATGTTGGCTTGGTGTGTCCCCAGCTTTACCTAACAAAAACACAATGGTTCTTAGATTCAGGTGATTATACACTAATGACAACACATTATATTCCATTTCCGCTAACAGATCCCCCAAATGTTACACACCTTTTCTTTAAGATTACAGCTAAAATGTCATGGTATTCATGAGGAGTATGAAACTGATGCAGGTTATCAAGATATAGGATCCATTAGAGAGAAAGCGAGAGGAAGCATATTTTAAAGGGTCAGTAAGTCAGCCTTATTTCCAAGAAGGCTATGGATTGTGACTCAATTACTTACTTCCTCTTAAAAACTCATTATTTGGCACGCTCTCTGTTTAGAAACAGTTGTTTCAAAACAGAGAGCGTGCCAAATAATGAGTTTTAACAATTGTTTCCAAACAGAGAGCGTGCCAAATAATGAGTTTTAAAGCTCCCCTCCCACTCGGGTCAACAGGCCAAGTTAATTCAAAGGAACAAAAGGTGGGGATGAATAAGATCATCAATATTGCTGCATCTTCTTCCGGTCACTGGTAAAGAATAATAAAGTCTAGAGATTATTTAATGCTTTCCTCATTTTATTTCTTATGATCATTACCCGATCAAAGACACACTGGATGAGCCGACTCAGAAGGATTATATTCATGCGGCACATCTGTGATGAACAGATGAGTTATTATAGAGCAACCCATTTTCTCTCCGTTGAAAAGCGAGTATGACAGTTCACAGTTTGATTTAGGACGTGACAAACGTGTTAGAGTCTTTGACAAACACGCTGAGTCAGCACCTGGCAAGACAAAAGAACTGAAACATTAAACTTGATTTATTGACCTTGGGGTGTGTAACTTATTATTCTTTGCTCGGTTTAGAAAGTAGAACAACTTACAATTAAAACAATATTTTGAATGGAGATCTTTCAGTTGTGGAATTGACGTCAGCTTGGTGACGATGGAGGACATCGAGTAACATGCCAGAGTTGCTTTGGAAATCACCACCTTTCTGAACGAGTGTTCATTTATGTCTGAAATAACAGGCAGGTAGTGAGTGACTCAGGGTGCGTCATTTAGGATTTCACACCTGTCTCTGTACCAGGTGTCAGCTTTCCTTCCTTCCTCAGAAAGGTTTTACGTCTCCTTCAAGCGAACACACAGAGATTATTTACTTCCCTCTTGGAAAAATAACTGACAATCGGATTCCAGGAAGTCTCCTGTTGTTCCCAGGAACTGTTGGCTTTACTGATTAAGTCATTAATATGGAAAAATAGAATTAGAGATGTTCACATCATAGACATATTTAGACACATTTGTGGTCAGATTTTTGTTGCCATTTTGAACATTATAGACACATTTTAAAGATTTCTGCTAAAGATGTCATACAAAGTAGTGAATGTAAAGACCACCAAATTAATTTTAATTTTAATTTTCTTAAACCTGCAGTAAGCAGAATATTTTTATCATTGGTCAAAAATTCCATAATAACCTTTCATCATATTGTAATTCAAGTGTTCTGAGAGAAAACTAGACTTCTGCACCTCCTCATGGCTCTGTTTTCAGGTTTTAAAAAATGTAGTCCGTGACGGAAGACTTTGGCCAATCACAGGTCATTTCAGAGAGCGAGCGTTCCTATTGGCTGTGCTCCAGCTGGTGGGTGGTGCTTGATATTTCCTCGAATAGGTATTACAGTAACAGAATATTGATTCATATTTGATCAGCGCTGCCTAGTTTGACTGTTTGATTGGAGTTCAAGAGTGATTGACAGCTGCTCAGAGACGGCAGACTCCAGATCAGCTCTGATTGGTTGTTTTCCTCCGGTCTGTGAAATCTTGCAGAAGCCATTAGGAGCACCGGAGGACACTGAGGAACATGATTTTCATCAGATTACCTGTCTCATGCACTACTGTCAGGATATAGTGACCGTTTTATAAAAATAACTTTTTTTAATCCTATTTGCTCCGTTTCTACCTCACTGCTGCTCCAATTAAAAAATTACTGTTTTTCTAAAAGAATACCATGTTTACGCTTTTTCCTTCAACATCTTATATATTTGACAAACTCGCTAAAATTGGCCCTTTTCACAGCAGGCATTTTGGCATGTCATAACAGAGTAAACACAGGTGTAATTGATAAAAATGAATTATGGACATAACCCTGCAATGACATGTCAAAATTGAAAAGAGCCTATTATACGCACAATTAAATGCTATAATTAATTACATTTTTTAAACATTTAGAATTTAAACTGGCTTTATGTTATTTTATTGTAATTATACATTTTATATATCAATCATTTGTCTTTATTTTTCTTCTTTACTTTTCATGTCCTGTCTGTTTTATTTTTCCTGAAAATGGAACATGATTAGCTTTCTGTCACTTTATATCTTCAGATGTTCTCCAGGAAATGAAAAAAATACTTGACCCAGTTGCCTGTATCCTGGGGATTTCCCCTTTTTCGCTTTCTCTCAATTCTTCAAACGTTTAGTTGCTTAAACTTCTTTTGTCCTCTGATAGACAATGTGCGCTATTACAATGGATATTAATGAACATCCTCCTGTTTTAACACAACGGATCAAATCTACACTGGACTTCAGTCACATGGAGACCTTTCAGGCTTTTTATTTTGAAGGACAAGCCAACAACTACTAAATCAGGGACCCTTTTCTTTCTCTACTGGTATTTTGACTGAACTATTTTATGCCTTGGATTACTATTTCCTCCATCCCCTTTAATATTATGAGCATTGTTGAAGGAATGGTATATGGTATATTTATAGTGTATTTTACTATATTCTTTTATATTGTGTATTCTATAGATATACTGTATATCTCTTATGTCGATATGTATATTTACCTATATTAACCTACTGCTGTAACACAAGAATTTTCCAATTAGGGATCAATAAGGTACATCTATCTACAGTATATGATCGCAACTCGTTTATG